>VWZP01006135.1:362746-400110 GCA_013396995.1 Dicaeum eximium
CAGCGGCAAGCCAGCGGACGGCATGGTGGCCCTGCCCAATGGCACCCTGGCCGTCTTCCGAGGTGAGAGTGCTCCGAACATCCTCCACCTGCCCCGGCACGGCCCCGTTCCTCCTTCACCTGCCCTAGCTCTGGCTCCGGCCCTGGCCCCAGCCCTCCTCCCTCACCTTTCCCAGACCCAATCCTTCACCGCCGCCACCTCCTCCTCCTCCTCCTCCTCCTCCTTCACCTGCCCCGTCGCTCTTCCTCCTCTTTTTCCTCCCTCACTCGCCCCCGTGCCCCTCACGAAACTCTCTCGAGCCCAGAGCGCGCCCCCCCAGGGCCCTCACGGGCCCGGCTCAGCCGCGTCCCCGAGGCCGGATGGCGCTGCCCCGGGGCGGGACGGCGATGTCCCCCCGCTGTCCCCGGGGCAGGACGTGCTGTCCCCGGCGCCCCTCACGCTTGTCCCCCTCCAGGTCACTATTACTGGCTGCTGAACGGCCGGACCCCGCCGACCACCAACCCCCGCCGGATCAGCGAAGGCTGGGGCATCCCCTCGCCCATCGATTCGGTCTTCTCCAGGTGCAACTGCGATGGGAAAACCTTCTTCATCAAGGTGGGGGCGGTCCCGGCCGGCAGGATGGGGCGAGGCTGATGAGGAGCAGCTGGGGAGGTTTAGTCTGGAGAAAAGGAGGCTCAGGGGGGACCTTGTGGCTCTGCACAGCTCCTGACAGGAGGGGACAGCCGGGGGGGTCGGGCTCTGCTCCCAGGGAACAGGGACAGGAGGAGAGGGAACGGCCTCAGGCTGAGCCAGGGAAGGCTTGGGTTGGATATTGAGGAAAAAAATTGCCTAGATGTATTCCTAGTATGTTCCCCAACCTGAAATAAAATGCTAATGAAATGCCCACACCTCATTAAAGCTGCCATGCAGTTACTTCCCAGTAAATCACTCAGTCCTGGAATTCAAGCTGCTTACTATATCTATGAAAATTTAAGAAATTTAGAAAGAAAACCCCTTTGTTCACTAACCCCTCTTAAAAATTAGCTTCTAAGATACTCTAGCCCTACCCGAAGGCTAAAAGGCTGCAGGAGGTACTTAATGACGTTCTGGTAGTTCTGTCCCATTTGTAATGGATGTAGGAGTGATTCCAGTCAGCTTTACAATGTAGCTATCAAAGTACTAGTGCTTATTTATGGATTATTCTTCATGTTTGTTTTGCAGTTGAATAACCAGGAATTAGCTTCCTCTAAAGCTCTTTTCTTTTTTTCCTTAAATGCTCAGGGTCCCCTGTACTGGCGCTTCACTAATGGTGTTATGGATAAGGGCTATCCCAAACCTCTCGCAACTGGATTTGCAGGGTTAAGTGGGAGAATAGTAGCAACCCTTCCTGTGGCAAGATACAACAACAGACCAGAATCTGTTTACTTTATCAAAAGAGGTATGTCTTGTATGCCTGAAGTTCAGGGAACATCAAAAGGTGCTTGAATTGCTTTAGTCAGGAATAAAAAATTGTTTCTTTGACTCAAGACCTATTTCTTTCAAACACAGAAACACAAATGATGCCAGTGTTCCAGGTGTGACAAAATAGCCTGAAGCTTTTAAAAATTTATATTAGTACTTGGAGGTCTTGCAGTGCATTTTAAACCAGGTCTTTAAGGGTGAGAATCCAGGAATCCAGCACTGTAGTGGCTAAACATTGAAGTAAGTTCTATCTGATGGTAAAGCTATTTTAGTCTCAAGTTAACTAGAGAAGGGAAGGCTTTAAACTTGCTAGTTCATAATTGTGTTTGGAAATTTCCATCTCTATTTCTGATTTCCTGTTTTAAAGTAATTTCCTTATCTTACATGAAGGCTGTCCTGCCACCACAGGAATGTTATTTGTTATTGATTCCCTGTGTGTGATATGAAAATAATGACATTTTCCAAGCTGGTGGTTGGGTGTTCGGGGTGGGGAAAGGTGGATTTATTTTTTTTAAACTAACAAAACAAATGTGTGTTTTAGATGGGAACATGCAGCAGTACGTGTACAAACAAGAACCAGCCAAGAAGTGTCAAAGAAGAGCCCGGGTCACCATCAGATACCCAGCCTTTGTCCCCAGAGTTGTCATCCGGCGACGCTTCCAGCGCGCTGTGCGAATGCCGACCGTCATCCGCACCGTCAGGATCAACCCCCACCCCTCTGGTAATGTGGGCACTGAGGTTCTCTTACACAGCTGCTTTCACCTCTGTGGTGCAGACCCAACGCTGTGTCTGGAAGGTTTTAAGGGCTATAGGTGACACAGCTGCAGCAGTGCCACAGCTCCTCACGGAGGGTTCCTTTTGCTTGCAGGAGTTCTGCGCAAGGAAGTCCAAATGACAACATACTGGAGAGGGCTCCCCAAAGTTGTCCACTCAACTCTCTCCGTGCCCAACGAGAACAAGCCCGATGGCTACGATTACTATGCCTTCTCATACAGTGAGTAAAACTAAAGCACATTGCTATAGACCTCAAGAGATATGGGGGTGGGGAAGAAAGAAGCTCCTGTTATCATTTGTGGTACTACTTTTAGCACTACTAAAAAGTCCTGAGAATTAAAATGTTGCCCATAATCAGGAGATGTTTCTATTACAGATCAGTAGTTACAGGACAATGTGCAGCAATGAAATACAGAAGTTTAAAGCAGCCAATTGGGGCATACATTGCCAGGGAGTTCAACCTTGTAAAGGGACAAATCTTGCACTTAAATGAAGGATTATGTTAATTATAGACTGAAGTCTTTGGATCTCAACATAGGAAGTTTTTCAATGGCTTCTATGGAACTATGTTTCTGACAAAACACAAAAAGGAGGGAGATGAACCACTTAGCTCAAAAAAAGTATTTATGATCCTGGATTAGGTAGACTCATTCCCCCAGCCAGGATCCTCTATAAGCATTCCTCAAAATTTTCTGCATTAAAAAAAAAAACCAAAACTCTAAGAACAAGCCACACCCAAATACAGGCCATTAAAGTCTGACAGTAAGATCCAATTCCTCACCTTGGAGGAATCAGCCTCATTGGCCCCATTCACACTCAGGGACCATGGACTTCCCACTTCTGTAGTGAGTGCAAGATTGTTGTGGATGTAGTTTGTTTGATTTCCAAATTCTTAAGACTATTTGTGTTCTAGCAACACAAGAATGTTCTTCTCTCCTCCTGCTCTTGGGACAGATTTAATTATTAGCAGTGCTTTAAAACTTACTGCAACCAAGGACACCTGAAAAATAAAGCTGAGGACAGAAGTTTATTGCTGGAGTCTCTCAGCTCCCTATATGCACATGGAATGGTACATCTGTTATTCAGGCCTAAGTGACATTAAAATGCAGGCTTGAATTTGTGAATTCTTCCTACGTATTAAATGCAGTTCCTGGAATTTAATCCTGACCTCTCTTCCTTTCAGATCGGTACTACAGTTTGGATATTGGCAAAAGAATAGCACGACCCGTTACTGCTCTCACAGGAAAGACTGTATCCAAAGACTGGTACAACTGTCCCAGCAAGTGATGTACATCAGAGGAGTTTAAAACAAGATGCCACTTGAATGTCAACGTTTTTTCTAATTTTATTAATAAAAGACATTGAAATTTGTGCACACAACTCTAAGTATGAAATGCTTCAAGCTCTGGCTTCATTACACTAAGCAACCACAGGCAAACTGGCATTTTTGTATACACAGCTGGAAGTCCTTTACATTTCATTTAACTAATGTTTCCTCTGTTCAGTCCTCCTCTGCCTCCCATGGCATGAGTTACACCTGTGCAGGGAAAGAAAACAAGTGCATTAGTATAAACCCTTCTTACCCTTTTAATCAACCATTGCACAGGTGATCCTTCATCCTTCCCTAAGGAATTGTCAGGGCAGTGGAGTAGTTCCTTTCTGACACAGTTCAAGTTCCCCTCTCTCCCCCTAAGCCTAGTGACACATGTACATGTCACTTGTGTCATTCAAAAGGCTGGGGGTGACTTGTGATCCTCAGACAAACCAGTAAGCAGAGGACTCCTACCATATCTGAAATCAGTTAGTCCCTCCTTTTTGTTATTAAAAAAATGGTGACAGACGGAAGAAAATCTATCCTAGTCCCACCTCCTTATTTTTCCCCCCTTAAAATGCCAGCTAATCTATATTTCAATGCTAGTAATTGAGTCTTCTAAAATGTTAAGATAATGCAAAACAGAATAAAATCCATCTAAGGCTTTTTCTTAACACAAAAGTTGCAAAAATAATTTCTTGTCATGGTTTAACTCTATTGCACTAAAAACCCTGTAATACTTCCAATAAAGCTTTTTTTCAATGAGTACACATCGATATAACTGGAATCCTTAATGCACCAAATGGAAATTCCCCTAATGCTAAAACCAGAAGTTTCTAAACCGCTGTCCTAACAGGACTTTTGACACCTTCCTTTAAAACTCTGAAATATAAGATTGAATGCCTTTATGTTCTCTCTACTGATGAGAGCCAGGTGCCACTGCAGAAGGAAGTTTGCCTGTCTGAAACCTGCTCAGCCTAACACACTAAACCCAAACTAGAGCTCTTAGGCTCACACACCAAACTCAAGGCTGCTGTGTCCCTCACTCCCTGCCTGCCAGCAAGGCCAGCCTGGCTGGGAGCAGCCAGGAGCACTTACCCCTCTGCCTGTTGAACTGCCGGCCACGCACGCCTGTCCTCAGCGTCGGGGGCTGCAGCCGGACACGGCGCAGGGACTTGGGCTGAGTGCTGCTCGTGTCTGTGGGGAGAGAGCAGGAAGGGTGGCTGTGCCTGCCAGGTTCTCATCTTTACATGTTTTCATATGTGTTATGCTTTCTGTACTTTAGAATGATGAAGGTGCCTCCTTATTTCATTGATCTCTCCTCTAATATAAATAAAAGCTTCAAAACAAATAAGTCTGGGAATTTTTGCTCTCTGTACAAGGGGGTTAATTGATAACTCAAAAGAGGTTAACTTATTGTTGTTTCACAATTTAATTAAAAAGATTTTAAAGCTGACATCAAATATGCCAGTGGATAAATCACCAAAGTATCAGTAATGTTTGCTCCTTGAAGTGTTATTCTTACTTGGCCTACTCCAGTTACTGCAGTCCAAGGAAAAATGGTTTTTCATTTTTCAAAGTACCAAAGAAATTATAAGCATCAAAATATGATCTTGCTCTAAGAGAATCTGGGGAGATCTTAGAGCCCATTCCAGTGCCATAAGGGGCCGCAGGAGAGCTGGAAAGGGACTTGTGACAATGGTGTGTGAGGACAGGACAAGGGGGAATGGCTTCCCACTGCGAGAGGGCAGGGTTAGTTGGGCTATTGGGAAAGAATTGCTCTCTGTGAGGGTGGGCAGGCCCTGGCACAGGGTGCTCAGAGAAGCTGTGGCTGCTCCTGGATCCTTGGAAGTGTCCAAGGCCAGGCTGGACAAAGCCTGAAACAACTTGGGCTAGTGGAAGGTGTCCCTGCCCATGGCAGGGCTGGCACTGGATGGGCTTTAAGATCCCTTCCACCCCAAACCATTCTATGAGTCTGTGATTCTAAGAGTTTTATCTTATTTTATGTATCCTGGCTACCAGCCGTTATGCTGGACAAAGGAATTCCCAGTCTTAATGAAAAGGTATGAACTATTATTGTGATTATCCTGTACCTGCAGATGAACTTGAAGGAGGATCCTGACTAGTTGAAGGAAGATCTGATTCATCAGATGCTTGAACAGATTCTTCTTCTTGCTGGCTATCAATTTCTAGACCTGCTTCTGAAGTAATACTAGGGAGAAGGGAAGGAGGGGGAGGAGAATCATGTAAGTGTATCTGCATAGTTTCAAAAAGGTGCAAAAAAAAACCTGTCTTGGAAGGTAAAGAAATCTAAAGTAAAATATAGCATAAAATGATAAACAGGCCCCTTTTAGATCTTCACTTCATCGTAATACAAAATATAGGAATTATTATAAATATTTGTCCTAGGGTGACGGTGACGGACAACATTAAAAGTTGCACTTGTAAAGCAAAAGACAAAATTATTTGTCTACAAAATTCACTAAGAACTGCTTATTCCAGCCTTGTGTTTCATCTTTCGTACATGCACTGTCTTACCTAGGTGACTTAATCATATATGTGTGCTTTGCATGAGGAATAATTTTCTGTATTACACAGAAATGCCTTAGTCTTTTTTCTACAAACTCATCCCTCAAACCCTGCCTTTAACATCAGTATTTGACTATTCCAGAGTCCTCTGCATCCTTAAAAAATACAAATTTTTTTTTGGTGACTTCAATATTAACTTTGTTAAATCCCAAGGAGAAGATCAGCAGAAAACCATTGGTTTTGGATGACAAGCCAGATTGTCCTGCTTTCACAGCTTTACAAGACGCTATCTGAGCTGCCCCTGGGTGACAATGAACGTGTCAGGAGTGCTAGTGAACCAAAGCAGTGGTGCTTTACCCTTCAGACTCTGCCTCTGCAAAGACCTCGTCGGCATCGTCGCCGGCGCCGGGCTCGGTGGTGGTGGACAGGCTGCCGGTGGAGGTGGTGACCATGGGCACAGACTGGGACGCGTGCTCCGAGGCATCGGCTGAGGTGCTCTCTGTGAACACTGTCACTGCGGAGCACAGACACCCTCAGGCCCTGCCCACAGAGCCCTGGGACAGCACAGCAGCTCGGGGACAGGCTGCCCAGCGCCCCTGAGCAGCGGCAGCGCTGCACCAACCACAGGGAATCGTTCCCTGCTTCGCTCTGCCACTTACCCGGTGCTGCCACCTGTAACGGTGTTGTGGGGACACTACGGCCCCCCGATTCCTCCTCGTGGGCAAGGAATAGTGGGGTTTCATACATCCCTAAACCTGCAACACAAAGTTCCAGTGACAATCCATCCAAGTAAGTGGCTAAAGCCTTCCCTCTGGCCATTTATTCTGAAAAAATCCAGTCACTTGTATTTAAGTAGATTTTTGTTATTTTGTTTTGACTTACTGACAGAGCCGATCATAATTTATTGGAAGGTAAAACCTTGATAAAAACATTACTGCTTGTTTTTTTAACTTTTATCCTTGCCTTATGCCATTATTTTGCTGTGAGCTTTCCTCAGAGAACAGCCTATGTTCCATGCCAACAGGGATGCCGGGGAAAGGAACAGATTCAGACCAACAACAAACACAACAGCCTGGCCATCTCTGAGCAGATAAGGATACAGCCCAAAGATTTCTTTGCATTTGATGTTTTCCCCTATTGTTTCACTACAGGGAATCTACAACCAATAGTAAAAGTCAAGTTAAAAAACATTCCTTCAATATTTCATTCAATTTCAAAATCCTAACACAACTATACATGTAGCAGCTTGAAGACAACATCTTCTCACTTTCTGTTTTTCTCTCTCTGCTGACAATTGCAGTTGCAGGTTTCTGCACTTCAGCAATTTCTTGAAGCAGAACTGTGTTTTGTTGACTGAATTCTGTTTTTCACTCAAAGACCCATGGAAAAGAGAGCCCAGAACTGCTTTACCTCCTTGTGATGCCAGCTGCCCAAGATCAGAGTGACTGGAGCTGGTTTGTGGCATATCTTCAGGGGGCCCAAATCTGAACCGAGGAACTCCAGCTACCTGGGGGGAACTGGCAAAATACAGACTTAAGGAATTCTGCAACTTCCCCAAAGATCGGGGCAGGGGGCAAGAACTTTCTGACCGAGAGAACAAATCATGCATGAGACAAAATGAGCTAATACTGACCATAACAATCAGCTGAGCTACTGCTAAATAAACAGCAATTAGCTTCTTAAATTATTAGGAATGCATTCAAAATCAGTACAACAGTCCTGAAGAGAATATTCTTTACTTATCCATTCTATGAACTCTCACAATTTTAAGTAGATTGCTGGACATGTCCAGAACATCCCAAAAGCAAAAACAGAGGTAACTTTTCCTACTTTCATTGGCAATATTAATGGGGAGGGAGGAAGAACAAGGAAGAAAACTGGATAGAACTTTTTTTTGTTTGTTTAATATCTTCTTAAATCACCAGGTTACAATACACTGGAGAATATTCACTTCCTAATTTGCTGATGAGTTATATGACACACAATTCAAACAATAATTACTTATCTGCAGATGCAGTTTATCTATCCTACTACCTAGCATGTTACTCCAATCACAAGTTCATTTAATTTAAATTTATTTTCATTTCACTGAAAACCAGAAAGAAATAGAATAAGAATAGAGAAAAGCCTTTTTTTTTCCTTTTTCTTTTCACATCTACTTACTGAATGGCTTCTGCAAATCCATCTGTACGATGTGGAACTACAAGAGTTGGTGTGCTTGGAACTGTTCTGTCCTCATCATCAAAGAAGTGCTGCTGCTGGAAAAAAAGAGACTGATATGAAAGCCTACAATGTATTTCCAGTTTTTACCAGCTGAGCTAAAGGTTGATTTTTCCACACAGTCCAGCAAAACAAAGACAGATTTAGCACCAACAAAATTCTTGTTTAATTTCAGACATCTGAAGCTGACGCCTTTGACCTAACAAAAGGTACTTTAGTCAGTCTCTCTCTTTTCTCTTACTGAACCTGCATTTATTTTGCCAAATACAGCTGAATAAAAGGTTCAAAATTAGTTGATGGAGACAGCATAAATTAGCTTTTGCTCCTTTAGGATGAGGCTGAACTTAGTATTATTTTTTTTAGCAACACAGCTGCTTTGACTGACTCTAAAAACAAGTAAATAAAATGACCTTAGACAAAACCAATTGAGCCTCCTTTGAAGCCATTTGTTTCCTGGGAGTTTTCTAGTCTTTGCCTTCCATTAATACAAGAATTAACAGGAGTAGGATATTTTTTACAAGACTACAGAGACCATCCCCTGCTAAAGTCAGCAGCCAGGCTTCTTTAAAAACCAAAATAAACCCCAAGAGTTAGGAATGTTCCCTCAAAGCAGGTCTTTAGTGGTAGAATCTGATACACTCACCATTCCACCTATCCCAGGGGTCAGCTGAAGTCCTCGCCCCACCGACTGCCTTCGAGTCATCTGGATTCTCTTTATGGGAAAGAAAAGAGGGAAGTTGTGTGAATGTGGTCCTGGAATTCTAACAACCTACAAGTGTTCAGTCAGAGTCTAGGATAGCAGCTAAATGAGTAAGTAAAGCAATCATTATGGAATCACAGAATATCCTGAGCTGGAAGGGACCCACAAGGATCATCAAGTCCAACCCCCACATGAAGGACAGGCCCAAGAAACCCAGGAAGAGCTTGAGAGCATTGTCCAAACACTCCTGGAGCTCTGGCAGCCCTGGGGCTGTGCCCATTCCCTGGGGAGCCTGGGCAGTGCCCAGCACTCTCTAGGGGACAATGTGTATATTCTGGGCAAGTGACAGTAATATTTTACTCAAGTCTCTACTGAGTACAGAAAACTTGCTCACAGAAATATTGTGATCCCAAACCTCAGCACAAGTTAATGGTAAAGGATCATTTCAGTCAGAATATTTTTGAAGAATTCCTGTTGTGATGTTTTAATTTACAAAATCTACAGATCTTCAACAAAACATAATCATGTATCAGGCACTGACTGTGAGAAGTTTAACTTGGAAAATAAATGGCAACATTCCTTTGCCCCACATACACTAAGGCAACTCATAAAAACCCTTCCAATCTGAGCTACAATCTGGCTAAGAAAAGCTTTTTGAGTGGAAATATCATCAGCTGACATAGCACTGGTATAATATAATATGATAAGAATTCCAAGATAAAAAGCAGTAAGGCACTAGAGATGGATCTGTGTGTTCCCTGTCCAGCCATCATTTGCAGGATGACACACACTAAACCGCTTTGCTCAGCTACCATTTCTATAATGCGGAACAGCCGGCAACATTTTTCCTGATGGATTTTATTTATAAGAAATCATACGGTAACTTTTTTCCAAAGTCTTCTGAGGTGCTGGAGCTGGTTTGTACCTGCACTGGGGGCCCCAGCTCCTGGGGAGGGGCATGGATGGTGAGCCGTGGGGGCAGAGGGTGTGGTGGCCTCCGCGGGGACTGCGGCGGCCGCGGGCCCTGGCGCTCGGACGCAGACGACGGCTGCTGCTCCCTCAGGCTCTCGTGGGGAAACGTGGATTCTGCAGCACTTGTGCTCCCTTCTCCTGCAACACAAATACACAGGGGGAAAACCCTAGGAACCAAGGTGGAAACATGAAGGCAAATCTTCCAATTCTGCCATGCATTAACACATTCTTCCCTTGCAAGCCTGGGGACAGCCCAGTATTTTTAAGTAAAATCACTTGAAGAGGACTTGTGCCAGCTACAACACCAGCACTGAAACGAAGTATTAATTATTCAGGTGCTGATTTAGAGACAAATTAATCCACTGAGCCATTAAGTTTCCACAGCAACCAGAGCTTGCAGGATTTTCAAAGGAATTTAGAATAAATCCAGAAAATATCCTTTCAAAAGAATCCACACTCCACATTGAAATGGCCTTTAGTATTTCTCAGGTATTTTTACTTTTAAGTGCAGATTTTAACACATGGAAAATAGCTTCTACATTTCCCTCTCCCTACATACACAGACTGTGAAGAAACATGGAATAACTGTACCACTGTTTTGAGAATCTGCTGCCCTCTGGTTGCTTTCAGCTCCTCCCATGCTCTCTTCAGTCTCTGTTCCAGGATCTGTACCATCAGCACCCTAAAATCCCACATAAACAGAATATGACTAAACAAATTATAGGTTGTGAAGAGCACATAAAAGCAAAACAAAATTCTTCAGAAAGTAAACAAAGTCAAATATATTACAATCTTAGAATATTTCTGTAAGTATCTACAGCATTAGGTAACTAGAGTCAACTGTATGAGACTTCAGAAGTTTTGAGTACCTGTACATACACAAACCTGAACAATGTAGCTACCATCATTTAATAACAGAGAGTGAAATATCCAGCTCTTCAAAAGCCTCACCAGCTTTGCAACTACAGTATTTGCTGCTGGCTCCTGTACCTTGTATTTTCATTCAGCCCTCTTCAACATTCCTAATTGATTTTTATTATGAAAACACCTATTGTAAGAAATTACCGTCACCCAGTATCATCCCTCAGCTTTTGGGGATGAACTCATACCAGATTTTCTCTTCCAAGCATTCACATCTGTGCATTACAGCACTGATTTGTTGCAAGAAATTTAACAGGCTATCAAAGAAAGTACAAATCTCACCTCAGCATCATCTGCTTCATATCCATCATTGCCATCAGCACTACCAGTTCCTTCATTGCTGTCATCACCTTCATCTCCCATCCCTGTGTCTTCATCATCATCCTCATCCTCCTCTTCCTCATCATCGTAATCCTGTGACGAGACAATAAAAGAGCCTTAGGGAAATGCAGAAAGGGGAGTGGAATAGGCTGGATGTGGTGCACAGATCAACACCCACTCAGACACTCCCTCATTCTTCAACAGGAAGAGGGTAGGAAAGAAGATGGAAAAGCCTGAGGGTTCAGATAAAGGAAGATAAAAGAAAAATTCAAGGTGAATTAGCAGGTGGCTTTAAAACACTACAAGTTCAGGCAACATAAATGCAGACCACTTAGTCAAAAATATTTTGATTAAATTAGGCCTGCCTGGTGAGTTTTACATCTGATGAAAGACAAAATCATAAAGGAATACCATGATATACATACTTCCTGCTCCCCTTCATTTTCTTCATCATCGTCGTCTTCATCATCACTATCAATTACAATCACATCATCTCTCTTGGACTGGCCATCCTGAGATGAAGAAGTGTTTTGTTGGTCTGACTGAAGGGATCCAAGATCTATTGGGATAGACTGGGAAGTCTCCTCGCTGTCCTCCATGGCCGCGTACTCCCCCTGTGTCACACCCTGCCAAAGACCAAAGGCAATCACCAGAACAAACAAAATTCAATGCACCACAATCAACAGCAGAACCAGACTCTGATGCTTAGAAGACAGTTATTGCTGTTCCCTAAAAACTGACCAGAGGAGAGGACAAAAGAGAATGTGACAGGTGACTGTCAGTGACTGAACAGTTCAAGTCTAAACTTGAAAACATTTTAAGTGGTTTCCATGGGAAACCTGCAGGATTCCATTTCAGATTTCACTTCTAAATATACAGAGAGTTTGAGGGGCAGATGGCTATTTCTGCTGAAGATTTTTGCTCTTCAAATATGCTTACTTCTCCAATAGAGTCTTGTGAGTCTTGATTGTATGTTTGTGCCTCCACCTCTCCATCAGTGCTCTCTTCTGCTGTCACTTCCTCCTGGAAGAACAAATATTTTTCTCCTTTAGAAAACATCATTAGCCCTAAACATGTTTGAGATTTTTTTTTTTTTACTTCTTTAATAAAAATTATCTTTTCTCACAAAGATTATGGGCAACATTTTCTCCTGCTTCCTTAGCAATGCTTTTATCAAAAATCTCACTTCCCTGCCCTGGAGAAATACAACTTCACCAGCCCACTGGACCTCAGCATACCCCAGTCTTTGCAGGTCCAAAACAAATCATCAGTTTCCCATTCTACCTCCAGCCTCCCAGATCTTTAAGTGATAATGTTCTTACACAATCCCACCCTTTTTCTCTTATGAACATCCCTCTGGCACAGAGTTAATAAAGTATCTTTGGCTTCCTTAACAGTGAGGTTCTGTCTCATCAATTTTATCCCTCTTTTACAGCACATCCCAAATCCCTCACACCAACAGTCACATGCATCTTCTGTAGGCTTTTCCAGCAACTCATCATTGCTTCCCATTTCCTAAATACCCTGTATTTTTGTCCAGAATTACTGTAGATAAAGCCCCTCTGAACCATACTGAAAGAAGTCTGAACTTCTTCCTCCTCAATCCTAGGATACAGCCCTCTTCCATCATACGGGTTAAAATTTACATCATCCATCCTAACTGGTTTAACCTCTGCCTTTTTAGATACCCAAATATAATTGTTTCCTCCCCAACAGATTAGAAAGTCAGTTAAGAATTCACTGATTTGCTCTGAAGTAACACATTCTTTCTTCCCATTCAAATCCTACAAAGGGACAGATTAAGTAGTAGCACTTTATGTTTGTGCAAACCTCAGGCCCAACTCTCTGCATGATTCTCAGTTTCTTTGAAGTAGGTGCATCCACTGTTTCCTCAGAGATCTGGTCTGAGTTCTCCACAGTGTTGTCCTCCTCCTCCTCTCGGGAGCGTTTAGACAGTGAGGAACTGGGGGTAGCTGAAACTGCAAAGACCTCTCAAGTTATTTTCAGAACAACACATGTACAAACCAGAAATCAAAAGCTTTGGTATTTTTCTCTGAAGATCACCTCCATTTCTGCACTGAATGACAACAATCAGAATTGCACTGAGCTGTTTCCTAGGCTAGGAAAACATCAACCCCTTATACTTGCAAGTCTTAAGCTCTCAGGTCTTTATTCACAACTTAACTGACCCTAAGTATAAACTTCAGGGTACAACCCAAGTATTTCTTCTAACATCTTTGCTTTGGACAAGTACACCCAAAATTTTTAAGAGAGTATCAGCTGAAAAAAGAGAAGCCCAACAGTTTGCAGGAATGTTTTTTTGAGGAACAAATGTTCTATTTACACTGTGTAGGACAAATAGATGTGCAAGAGTGTTATTACAGTGAGTAGCTTTAGAGTATATTTTAAATTCAAGCTTAAGTAGCTTACTCATGGCTCCTAAAATTAACCTTGCTCATAGTGTCATGGAAACAGAGCCAGCAAGGTTTAATGTATTAAACTTCAAAGCTGCTCTGAAAAAGACAAACACAAGGTTTTATTTTCTTTGTACTTTAAGGAATGCAGTGCCAACAGCATTTCAGAGGCATCATTTCTGACAGCTCAAGGAAGAAGCCTAACTTCAGAAGTTCTTAAAATGTGCAGTAAACTAAGGGAGGGGAAAAAAGGCCTGAACTGAAGCGAGGCCTGGCTGGCCAAGGGTCCAACTGGAGCTACTTACAAGAACGATTGAGCAAGGCAGGCCTACAAAGTGACACCAACCTGTGCCAAACACGGCTGTGGAGGTGGAGGGCCTCTCTATCTGGGAGCTCTGCACCACCTCCACGATGGCAGGGGCTGGCTCCTGAGCTGCAGGCTCGATCTGGGCGTGGCTTTGCTGGGTGGGCTGCACGAAGGCAGTGGCCTGTGTCTGCTGCTGCACAGTCAGGATGGGCTGGGGCAGGGATGTCTGCACATTGGGGCTGGTGGAGCGCACGGAGCCACTGGTACTCCCGAACACTGGGACGTGCTCCACGGGTCCTTCTGACTGCATGGCTGGAAGGCAAACAGCACCACAGTCAGGGTCTTCATTCATCCAGCACAGCTCACATTCTCCCTCTCAGGGTGCCCTGAACAAGCACATTCAGTGTTCTGCAGATGAATTAGTGTTATGCACGTCTCCAGCTGAGGAACCATGAACTTTGCTGCAAGCAGAATGGTCATGGAAATGCAACACTCCAAGAGATGCAAGGACAATGACACTGTCTGAGGCCCTTCCAAACTGACTGCCACCAACATCTCAAGGCAAAGGCAGCGCTTCTGAGTACTGAGGATCCTTATACTACACTAAAAAGCTCACCTTCCTGAGTCTCCACCTGTGTTGTTGGCATAACTGTGGCTGTGGGGGTAGTGGTGGGATTGGTGACTGTGGCAGGAGTCACCATTGGACGGATGCTGGCTCTTGGAGTAGACTTATTCCCAGCTATTGCAGCAGCAGTCACTTTACTGGGAGTTGACACAACAGGAGTTGGTTTAATGTTTGCTGTTGGGGGATCTGAAGTGCTGGCACTGAAAAACAGGAGATTGGTTTCATCATGGTATAGAAAGCAGATTTTAAAAATAACAAACAAGTATATTCGCATAGCCAGAAACATTTTTTTAAGGCTTTAAAACTTAAAAGCCTGACAACAGCATAAGGAATCTGTTCCAAACTTTTTATAGTTGAAAGAAGAGAGACACACTACGCTATCAATAGCATTTTATCCAGCTTGGAGAACTGACAGGTTTCTTCCAAGGTAATCATGTGGGAATTGAGTAACAGATCAAAATGTTTGTACTGTTGGCTGTGCTAGGACTTTATAACAGTGAGTAATACATCTTACAACAGAACTGATTCACTCAATACAGAGTAACATCATCTCTTGGCTGAGACAAGGGGCAGCCAAATTTGAGGAGACATTTTTGGAAGTCTTGCTGTCTAAAGGATGCACTCAACAGCTGAGAGGGAGTTTGTTATCCCAGCTCATTAGCACAGCAATATTTCCCATGTCAGAGCTTAGGCAAATGACTATTTTATCTGTTAGAGTTATCTGTTCAGTCCATTTCTCATTCTTGCACAGGGAAGATCCTTCCCAAAACCAAAAAGGTTAACAATCAAAATTATACAACTTCAAAAACCTTGAAGTCTGAAAACATTTTTAGAAAATCTTCCATGCTTCCCAGACACCATGTTCCTGGTGGTTAATATGCCAGTTTACAGCTTAAAAGCTCTATTGAATAGATGTAGCTGAGAAAACAGGAGGAATGTATTATGTCAGTCAGTATCTTTGCAGTTGTTTAAGAAAAATTATGAAAAGCCAAAGGTTTGCTAAAAAGAAGAGCAACTACATAATGATAAACCCAAGAAATATCAACCACAGAAACTCTGCAAACCCCTTGAACTCACATTCCTCTTTCACCTGAAGCTGGAGTAGACTTGAGTGAGATTTGCCTCTGCTGTTCTGGGACCTATTAGGTAAAAACCAGAAATATGTCATGTACACGTGAAACAGAGCAGGCAACATGGAGAACGCTTCAGCACTTTGCTAATAAGTCTGTGAAATAAATGCTTGTTGGGTATTTACCTGGGCAGACTCTGTAGGTATGGCAAATTACCCAAACCAAATCATACCAAGGCTGGAGAACAATTTTGTAACTGCTCAGGTATTTTCTGATGCTTTGAGACATGAACCCACTATACTGAATGAATGAGTAAAACACAAAAATAGAGTGCGTAGCATGAACAGCTCCTTGGTTGATTTACAGTGCATGGCAGAACTGCCTGCTTGCTGCCACTGGGAATTCTGATTAGGGCAGGAAATCTAAATTCTGAGCCCTTACTGAAGCCAACCTGTGTATTCCCAAGAGCAGGGCATGGTGGCACCTGAGTCCAGGCTGGGCAGTGGTGGCCTGGCTGCTGTCCCAGGGCTGCCTGGCAGGGTTGTGTCCATGTTGTACCTTGTTTGTGGACTCTGGGGGCTCATCCCGCTGCTCGTGGTGCCGCTCCTGCTGCTCCCGGAGCTCCCTCTCCAGGCGGCAGATCCGTCCCTCGTACTGGGACTTCAGGGCGCTCATCCGCACCTCCAGCTCCGTCTTCTGCTCCTCCAGGGAGCTGCTCTTCTGCTTCCACTCCTCATTTTCCTTTGTGAGCTGCTCTTTTGTACCTGGTGGAACAGGAAAGGGTCCAAGCCTTGCTGAATCTGCACACTGAACACCTGCGTGGTTTACCAGGTCACTGAAGTATTCTGAAATCTTAAAAATGTTAAGCTATAAAAGGAAATTTGGGAGGCAATACAGCCATTTTTATTTTTAATTGCAATTAAATAAAAAGAAACTCAAGATAGAAAAATATGTAATAAATATAGATAAATAAAAACTTAAAGAAGTAGTCCCAAGAGAACAAATGTTTTCAGCAAGCTCTTATATCATCATTCCTCTCAATGACATTTTAAAACAGAGGAGACAAAATGTTTTCCACCTGTACATTTAGGCAAGGGGAGAATTACCTGAGCTGTTAGAAGGGTCAATATGTTCTAATCAACAGAAGGATCACAAATGCTATCATGCTGGCTGGCCAAAAGTAAGCAAAACTTTCTATGTCCAGTGCACAGCTACTTATGTACTTATATCACCCCCTGGAGGAATCAAATTTTAAACTTTAGAACAATCTCTGTAGCATTTAGTCTAGAAAACACTTTTCAGTAAAATATGAAGCAGGCCATACATTTCAATCACCCTGTCTAAAGGTTTTTCCATAGAAATAATAGAAAATCTCTAAGGAGAGAAAAAAATAATTACAATACCAGCTAACTGTGCAATTTTCTGCTTGGCTGCAAGCAAGGTCTTCCTTGTTTTCTCTTCCTTCTCTGTGATCTGTTGCCTGAGCTGTTCTTCCTGTGTAGTTTTCTCTTGCAGATCTTGATGGAAACGGGCCAGTTCTGCCTGTAGCTGCATTATCTGCTCCTGGAGATTTCTAACCTCAGTTTCCTTTTCTGTTATTGTCTAGGGAGAGACAAAGATTGCAGTTGTTGGCCACAACCAACTATTTGGCAAATATAGGGCACAAGTTCCACGGAGTTGGTATTAGCTGGCCACTGGAATAAGGTTAAAAGGCTTCTTATCAACAACAAGAGTTCAGTCCTCTCTGAATGCAAGAGCTGGAGAACAGCATTCTCTTTCCAACTTATTCCAGGAAATAATGAGAGACACACTAGACACAGGATTTACACCAGGTTTAAGATACCTCTTTCCCAAGAAAGTAGAGGCACAACTGGTCACTTCCCATATTTCTGTGACACACATTAAAACACCCTCCCATTCTTCACCATTACACACTCAGGACTGCAGTGGAGAACAGTACTCCGAAATTACTCACTGTTCTTACCTTTTGTAAGCTTTCAACCTGAGTCTCCAAATTCTTTGTCTTCACTTCAGCTTGACTGAGAGTGTCTTTTAGCTCTTGTACTTCCTGGGCAGAAGCTTGGTCTTCTTGTGGCTCTGTCAAAGGCAGAGTTGACGCTTCAGCAACCATCTGAAAGGCATCAAGGGGTACAAGGCTGAAGGGGACTATCTGAGCACAATGTCATTACTTTCACAAGATGCTTTTGTGTGCCAAGTGACTGGTTTAAAAGTTCTGGGCAAACACTAGGAGCTCTAAGGAATGCTCCATTTCAGTTCTACCTACCTTATCATGCTGTGCTTTCAGCTCCTCATACTGAGTCTTGTACCTGCGACCGATTTTCTTGACCTGTGTTATAGTTTTCACCTTTTCCTGTATGTCAGCCACTTTAGCATCCAGTTCTTTCTGCAAATTGTCCTTTTCTGTTCTTATTTTAGTTACTTCATCCTTCAGGCTTTGAACAAGATTCTGGCTTGTAGTCAAGGATGCATTAGTTCTAAATGACAAGAGACCAGAGAGAGATGCAAATGAGATGCTTAAAAACATAGATACGTTTCAATGACCCTTATTTATGTAACATCACAGGCATGATCTGTAGTAGATTGTGTTTTCTAGGATTTTGCAATACAGAATAAAAATTATTCTACAATACATTACTTTGGAATAATTTCAGCTAATAGACAGATTGCAAAACAACTCTGACTTCACCTTACCCGCTTATTTTCAAGCCACAGAAAGAATACCAAAAGTTTCACAGTTACATGGAGACACTTAAAAAATTCCACTTCCAGATACAGCTATAATTAGAATATTTTACTTAGCACAAAACTTTTTACAAATTGACCAATACCACACCTGGCAACTTCTGCTTTAAGCCTGCCTGTTTCTTCACTCATCTGTTGGACACGCTTGGCATTTGCCTCCTTCTCAGAGAGCAGCTTTCGATACTCCTCAAGATCAGTGTCCTTCTGCTGGCTCAGTAAGTGCTGAAAGGGGAAGAAAACAGGGGCGTTTTTGTAATAAAATTATACAGTTACAGCCAAAAAAACCTCTTTGAATTAGAGCCACTGCTTTTGTGTGTTGATATGGAATAGCCAACTTGGAAGCTGCGTGAACAATGCTTTGTAATTCAAACATATTTCTTGGTTTTTTATTCTTCGTAAGAAAATTTAGCACTTTTTTTAGTTGTTTGATTGGTGGGCCTTTTTTTCCACATTATGTTCCTTGAAAGGAGGCATTTCCCCACCTGAGTCCGGGCTTTCCAGCGTTTAACATCCTCTTCCAAGAGCTTTTTCTCTGCCTGCAGCATCCCACTCTTCTCACTGAGCTCAGCATTCGACTCTTGCAGGGGCAGGATGTCTGCCTCGAGCTTGCGTACCTGAGAAAGCACAGTAAGGGGTTACATTCTGTATCTCAGGAGACCGAAGGAATCCCTCACAAAAAGTCATTATAGAGCTTCTTTCCTAACTCTCTGCCTTCCAGTGCCCAGCTGGAGGAAGAGAAAAGGACAAGTACAACAGCAGAGGATGATCCTACAGAGAAAAAAAAAATTGGCAACTTGCCAATCTTAGCTGCTCACTCTGTACTTTGGTACAGAAGAGATTATTAATGTTAAAATCCAAGGCACTGGTTACCATTAAAATAAGCAGTATCTCCCTCTTAAACTCTTAATAAAGCTGTAGTCTGTTTTATATATATTCTTGTGCCATTTTTAATGTAATTGCTGATAATATCCTTGTTCCTGGTATACCTCTAGCCAAGGATAAACACTGACTTTCAGGTTCATTAAAATGGAACTAAGCTTCAAGCTTTCCAATACTGCAGATGGACCAATGTCTTTTAAAATTCGAAATGGAAAGTCTCCTCATTAGTGTATGACTTCAAGGAATAATTATAATGTAAATAATGTATTTACTGTAATTAGAAATGGTATATCCTGACATTTAACACATGCACTGAATATCTGAAAGGTTCACGTGAAGCTCAGTACTTAACCTTTGCTTGTATCTGCTGTAGCTCTTGCTCCAGCCTCTCCTTCTCCTCCCTTAACATCTTGTTGGTTTCTATGAGTATGTTCATGGTCTCAGTTTTCTTCATTAATTCTTCATGCTGTGCAATGGTTTTTGCTGTTACCTGTGGAAAGAGTCAACTCAATAATTTGTTTTGCTTGCACATGCACATATACTCCACCTGCATCTGGTATAGCACCATCTTGGAAAGCAATCATGGCATTCATTATCTCACATGTACATTCAAGACATTGGGAAGCAGAAGATGGGGGGAAAAAAAGATAAATTATCTTTATTTCCCTAATTATGAGATTTTGGAATCACCACACTCTCTCACAAGACTCAGAACAAGATACTCCATTTGGTTATAAGCAATCCCAGTTAAAAAAACCCCAAATTCTTTCAAAAATGCATTTTTGGGCACAGGCAGCCCCAGAACAGCCCTGTACTCATTAAAACCATAAGCATTAACCCCCAGCCATACCTGCACCTTCTCCCTCTCAGCATTGAGGCTGTCCTGCAGCTCCTGGAGCTCCCTCTCCAGGTGCTCCACTCTCTGGCGGTACCTCAGGCTCTCCACCTGCGCCACCTCGAACCTCGTCTCCGCAATCTCCTTCTCCCGACGGATAAACCTGCAGGGAAGAGTTCAACACCACATCACACCAGGAAAATGTTCTCAAGTACTGCAACCACCTCCCACCAGCAAAAAAGCACTTGAATTTTTAACATTATCCTTCAAGTACAAAGTCATACAGAAATATTTAAGTTGAAATCTAATTTATAACCCCCCAGGAGGAGAAACCCAGAGCTAAAGTTACCTAAGAATTTCCAAGATTTGTTCCTGGGATTTGCCTTCCTCACTAAGAGAAACATTTGCTGCAGTTGGGATGGCTTCTTTCATGGAAGTCACCATCTTATTGCTCATGCTCTCCAGCTGCTCATGTAATAATCGATTTTGTTTTTCCAGATCCTCACAGCGGGATGCAAGTTTTGAAGCTTCATCCTACAACAAAATCATTCACTGAGTGTGATTTCTGTGGTTGAACTCTGTTAACTGCAAAAACCCACTGAAACAACAAAGCCCATCACACCTTGATCATTCTCTCTCTCTCTTCCCAGGAGGCTTTGGATTCCAAGAGCTCAGACTCTGCTTTCTGAGCAGCCTCCTCCAGCTGCTGCCTCACCGCCGCATTCTTGGCCACTTGCTCTTTGATGGCCTGGAGTGCCTCCACATCAGCAGCATGAAGCATCAATTCCCGCTCATATTTGTTCTGAGCTTCAGAAGCCATCATTGCCTGCACAAAACCAGATTAAATAAACTCTGCTGCCCTTATTTTGTATGTTTGATGTGTACAAAGAGACAAAATCAAGCAACCACAAAGCACAAAAAAACCCACTGCCCAAAATTTCCGCTATTCTCAAGTACAGGAAACATGGCCCATCTACTACATTTGGGGTTGGATTAAATAGCCAATAGTTTTTCAACATCCTTGGCACCAATTAGTGCTGCTGGAATTCTCATCTGCAGAAAAGTAAATTCCTTTGAAAAACAGTTGGTAACAAGACAATCTTATCAGCTGCTGCTAAATACCACACTGCTCCACAGCCATAAAAATGACAATTATCTTTTGGGTTAGAAAAATACTTTCTCCATTGTCTTGTTGGGAGCATTTTCAGCTCCCTCCTCAGGGCATGGAGGCAGCAATTCATTAAAACCAGTTAATTACATTCCCAAACTAATCTTTTTATATAATGAAACAGACCTTAGAAACAGAAATCTATTGCATTCAATAAGCAGCTGCTCCCAAAATAGAGAATATGCTCTCCCAGCACTTTTCCTGCCTCCAGCGGTCTCTGTGTAACAAGTTTAGTTTTGAGTTCAACTGAAAGCTAACAGGAATTTTGCTGATCCTGGCTAAAATAGGCAAACACCACAAACATACTTGTTCCTGGCAGTCCCTCCTGGCCTGCTGTTCATTATTCAGAGCTGTGCTGGCTCTCTGAAGAGCTTCCTGAACTTCTGATTGAACAGCTGACAGACTCTTCCTCAGTTCTGAAAGCTGCAGTGACAGGGGAACAACAAAAACAAAGTAAGAACAAACCCAGGACTAAGTGGCAAAGTATTTGTAGAGTACTGAACACAGTCATTCATAATGGTGATTATTTTATTACTTATAGATTAAAATTAACATTAAAATAGACAAATACTTTCTATATTTTGAATTATTAATATACAGAGCTCTTTCCCAGTAAAAATATAATCCTTTACTTTCAGAGTTGGGCCTGCAGTAATTCTAGTTACAGTAATTTTGTTTCCTTCTGAAACCTCTCACAAAGGCTGTTAGTTATGTTTTCCTGCTCCAAGTTCAGGCAGAGAGTGACAGCTTTAATCACACAATCACTCCAGTGAAGTGACACTGTCTAAGTACTGCTCATGTCTGGAAACCTCTCACAAATTCAGGCACCCTGTGTACACTCTAAAAGACCTGGTTCAGGGCACTGCTATACCATGAAACCCAAGTGAAGCTGAGGAAGCTTTGTGAAATCTTCCCATTCCTGGGGACTCTCGGGGAGGGTCAGTGCATACCTGTTGTTCCATGTTCTCCACAGCTTTACGCTTCTCGTCCTGCAGCTCCTGTTTTTCTTTTTCTGACTCCATCAACTTCTTTTCCAGCTGTGCCTGGTATTCTGAAGACTCCTTCAGACGAGCTTCAACTGTTGTACGAACTTCCTCTGTCACCTTCATTAAAATCCATCATAAGATCCATTTTTTAGCCAGTTAAATATATTATTCTGATACAAAACTAGAATCTTATTAACAATTTAAAGCCAGAATAGGTATTGTCAGCATCTAATTTAGAACAACAACACTAAAAATGTGAAAAATCACAAACAGCAATGGATTCTTGCTCTAAAAAACAATTAAAGTAAATAAAAATAAGTAATTAACTACTTACTTGTTTTTCTTTATTGAGGGATTCCTCCAGGCTAAGAACCATGGCCCTGTACTGCTCCACATTACTGGAACTAGTCTTGAGCCTCTCTTTCAGGTCATTGACTTGTTCCTCAGCTTGTCTCAGTCGACTTACAAGATCATCCACATCTTCATTTGTACTAGGCTGACCTGCAATATTAGAACACATTCATTAACTGAAGTTTAATTTAGTCTTAAAACCACTGTTCTCTTGAAAGCTGAAGTAATTTTACAATAATAACATGATAAAAACAAAGTACTTTCACAAAGCTTCTGTAAATAAAACTGTAAGTGCTCACCAAAATAATACAGTAAACATTGTTGACTATTTAAAACCATGTAGCCTAATACATTTAAGCTCCTTCAAATAAAAATAAAAGGAATCCTTTAAGAAGTTTTGCATTATTTTTCCCCTTTGTCAAAGACTGCTTGGATGAGAATTTTACATTAACAAATCACGCTGGTTATCATCTGTCTGAATATGTGACTGAGGCAACAAAGTGATTTATTATTTAGTGTACTGTAGTCCCAATTCTAATTATTATGGACTGTGAATTTTACCATTCTGCAGATGGCAATGCTTAGCTGTAGAGGAAGATTTTACCTTTCCCTGGCGGCCTTTGTGAGGACTGAGATGTGAGCTGGGCCTCAGTGTTGTTCAGCTGCTGTTTCAGCATGGCATTTTCCTTCTGGGCATTCTTCAGGAGCTCCTTTGTGTTGATGTGACGGCTGGTCTCTGTCTCCAGCTGCCTCTTTAGGTCCAGGATATGAACCTGCAAGCACAGGGTTCTTCATTTTGCAATTATTCCCTAATGGCACAGAGGCCAAGTGTGGTTCTACAGATCAGGCACTGAAAAGAACACACTGCACTCTGGCAAAAGCACCTGGGGCTTTATTTTCCTCCAAACAAGTGCAGCACATTTACACTCACCTCCTGATTCTTGGTGAGAGAATGTCTCTGTTCCACCTCACTTTCCAGTTTCTTCTTCAGCTGAGATATCTCACGCTCCAGCTTCTCTATCTGATTATTGAGTCTCTGCTTTGTTTCTGTCTCAGATCTCTCGAGTATTCCCTGAGAAAAGAGCACAATGCACTTGGTTTACAACACACCTCAATAATCTTCTTCTGAATTACTGCAGCACTTCATACAAAGTTGTCACAACACTTCTCCCACCTCAAGAATAATTAAATAAGAGGTAGATACAGAAAATTACGAAAAGTAGCACTTACAATGCTTGACTTAGCTCTGAAAGGTTTTATTAATAATATTAATACAATAAATATTATTAGAAGAAAACCTATTATCCATGCAGTCTAACGCCATGGACTAAAAATCTTCCAGAAGGATCTACTAGAGAAATAGGATTCAGTCACATGATAAAATGTGCATCCTTAAATACATTCTAAGTGTCAATATACATTATAATAAATTATGTAAGTGTATAAAAGTAAATATAATGTAACAGAAAATCAACTACCATTGCAGGCACTGTTAAATTTTGCTATCACAAAAATTACCACTACAAACTTTTTCCTTTCACTTTGTTTCATGTGTTTTATTTCCGTTTGATTGTGCAAATCCTTCTCATCAACCCAGAATTCTCAGGATTTTGCCCAGGTAAATAACAGAGTATCATGATGTAGGACAGGAATCCCAAATTTGCTGAAATAAGTTGCTGAAGTATTTTACATTTTGTTGATTTATAACCACATAAAAATCTGTATCAAGACCCAACCCCATGAGTCTTTTATTTGATTTTCATGGGTATTTATTGAAAAGCTTGACAGACAGTCCCAACCCGAGCATAAGAATAGCACCACGTACCTGAATTGTCTTCAAATTTGTGAGCAGCAAGTTCTGTCCTCTTTGCTCAACCAGCAGAGAGTCACGTTGCTGAGTCAGGCGCACATCTGACATCTTCAGGATATCCTTCTCTTTTTTCAAGTTTTCTGCTCTCACCTTTAAGACAACAAATTATAAAAACTTTGTTGTCAATCCCAAATCCATCCATTGAATTTAATATTATTTTAAAATCCATGTGAATTAAGCCAAGAATAGTAAGAACAGAACTACTGGACATTCTGCTTTCCCTGCAAACTGCAACACCTTGGAATGTTCTTAAATCTCCACTTTTCACTCAAGACATTTCAGGATAATCATAAGAAAAACTCTGGTGCTAGCATGGAATATCCCGCAGTGCCACACACTGTTACTGACCTCTGCCACTGCCAGTTTTTCATTAGCTCCCCTCAGGTCCTGAGTCATGGTGTTAATGATCTGCTCCTGCTTCTGAGTGGTCGCTGTGAGCTTCTGGGTTCTCTCGTGCAGGGAGGTGATTTCCCGGCGGTACCCCTCCACGTTATCCTGCAGCATCTCATACCTTCCAGGGAACACAGCAAAGCAAGTCTGCCACACTGCACTGTCCAACTCAACAGGGCCATGCACACATCTGTGTGTTTCGTGGTTTTATGCTTCAGTTTGCACATATGCGCCCCACTCAACTACAGCTTCTGCTCTTGATCCCACCTGCACTGTTTCCTTTATATTCTTACACAGAGTAGACAGTATCAAAGTTTAAGTGAACAAACAATATCAAGCAGCTAGAGGACATGTAAATCAAGGATATTATGTAGCTGAATTACCGTTTGGAAGCAAATTCCAGCTGTGTGGATATCTTGGCATTTTGTGACCTCAAGTCTGTGACCTGCTCCTGAAGCTTTTCATTCTGTTCATTCAGAAGTTTGTCATTCTCTGCCTTTTCTTTTTTATAGTTCTCAAAAACTTCCTGCAACTGCAGCGAAGAACAGACATAAAAGCGTTTACCAAAAGCAAGTAAAAAGAAATAGGGACAGCTTTGTGCACTGTCTACTGAAAAATGTACCTGCTTAAGAGCAGCCTTGGCCTCCACAGTCTCCATGGACTCACTCATGGACACTGGAGCAGGAGTTGCCATGGACTGAGGTAAACTCGGGCGCTTTGGAGTAGACGTAAGACAGACCTCCTCTGGTAACACACCTGAAGCTACAGGAAGGTAAAGGAGGTTTTAAAGCAACACTTCTGCTTGCCCCAGCAGATCATACAGCCCCTGCAGCCCAGGTACCTTGCAGAGGAATGATGGCCCCCGTGGTCTGGGTGAGCAGGATGCGGAACATGTCCCGCTGGCGGATGATGGACTCCACGAGCTGCAGCTGGTGCTGCCGCGACTCCCGCAGCTGCTGCAGCTCACTGACTGCCTCATCCAGCTGGCTCTGGAGCTCAGAGATCCTAAAACAACAACAGCTGCCTTCAACATCACAGACAGGCACGTCCAGGTGTTCTGGGCCCCTTCTTTCTGCATGGATGGTGAGGAGCGGGAGCATGTCCAGGGAAGGCTCTGGAGCACCAGGAGTGGCTGAGGGAGCTGGAAAGGGGCTCAGCCTGGAGAAAAGGAGGCTCAGGGGGGATCCTGTGGCCCTGCACAGCTCCCTGACAGGAGGGGACAGCCGGGGGGGTCGGGCTGTGCTCCCAGGGACAGGAGGAGAGGGAACGGCCTCAGGCTGGGCGAGGGGAGGCTCCACTTGGCCATCAAGAAGAATTTTTTCACAGAAAGAGTTGATAAGCATTGGAAGGGGCTGCCTAGGGAGGTGGTGGAGTCCCCATCCCTGGAGGTGTCCAAGGAAGGCCTGGATGTGGCACTCAGTGCTCTGGGCTGGTGACATCTGGGGCATAGCCTGGACTCAATCCTGGACATATTTCCCCAGCTTAATGATTCTGTGAACCTATGACAGAATCCTGCAAAGTTCTAGGACAAAGGCCTTTGGGCTGCCATTTGCAGATGATAAAGAAAGCAAGCCTCTTTCCTGAACAGCAGAATTCTGTTCATGTGAATAGCTTCAAAAATGTCAGTAGCAAGAGCAGATAATCAGGCTAAGAACCTTTCCCACAGAATTCACACCTGTGGCCTTTACAGTAGTGATTTAGATATGCACACATGCAGTTTTTATTTCAGCTAACAGGAATAAAAACTTATCTTTTGGAAAAACAGCTCTGTTGTGTGAAATCAGTCACTAGAAGACTGACAATTATTTTTACTTCAGGTTTTGATGACAGGACCTATGGTAAGGTATAAAGCTATAAAGCCATTTTAATGGAAACCTGAAGGTCCTGTAGCTTAGTAAGAACTTGCTTTTATGAGTGACATAGTTGCTGCACACAATTAATGACAATCAGAAGTAAAAAAATGAAACGTGCTTGAATGAATCCCTGTTAGTACTGAGTTAATGAAAAGGAAGAGGTGACCTACTTAGATGATGTTGTTTCTTGCTCCTCTTTTTCTCTTGCCTCTCCCAGCTCCCGAAGAGCCACCAGGAGACGCTGATTCTGCTGCTGAAGCTCTTGGATATTTCTGTAGGAGACCAGGTGTTGAGTGATCACTTCAGAAGAGCTACTGATATCAGCAGAGCTCACTGCTTCATCACGGATCACGTGGTTGCCTCTGGCTTCTTCCAGTTCCATTAACAGCACACAGATCTGAAAGAGAGCAGTCCTCATGTAAGGCCTGCACAGACTCTAAAGTTTGCTCTGAAAAACAATGTATTAGGAATAAAGGACTTGGAAATTAAGGGGCTTTCCCTACAATGTGCAAACAATTATAATCAATAAATCCTTGTAAGATAATTGTATGACAGAAAAAATAGCTTGACAAAAGGCAAGAAATCAAAAGTACATCAACTGTTCGGTTCTGTGAACAGATCACAGGACAGTCCAATCTAACAAAGAAATTATATAGATGACTTTTCCATGTCAGATGCTTAACAATATTATCCTAAAACAACACCACTTCTATCCAGCTAAACTCATTCCAGTTTTCAAAGCAGAAGCACCATGCTGTCCTGAGGAGAAGCTTTAATGTCACCAAGGTACTTATGACAGCCAAAGTCTCCATGACTCTGGCAGAATGCAACTTCCAAGTAAACACCTGAAATGCAGCAGCACATGAATACACCCACTGCAAACAGCACATTTAACCACAGCAATATTTCTTCTACCTGCTGGGAGAGATCCTTCACTCTCACTTCCAGCCTCTGGCTCTCCCTCTCAAAGAAGGAGGCGTGTTTGTTGGCTTGGTCAGCGCTGTCCTGCAGGCGATGGATCTCCTGCAAGCACACCAACAGGAGTAAACATCACACCTCAACTGGACACATTCCTCTCCAGAGAGATAACAGCATGTGCAGACATGCCTGGGGAACCACACTTCTCCTTAACTTTAACTCCCAAGGTTAAACTCCAGGTGCTCTAGAACCAAAATGTAATGTAATGTATTGGTGTATGCTTTAAAACCAGTGGAAAGGGAGCACCGAAGTCCAATTTTGTGCCAAATAAACACTAAACTTTGTTTACAGTGAACCTACTCTCTCAGAAAATCAGAGACTGTAAATCACCACTATAAAAAACTACAAAATATGTTGGTTCTGTAAAATACTTTGTACAGTTCCAGAAATAGCATGCCAGAAAGTTCAACACATCTTTTCCCATAATAAACATTGACTGGAAGATCTATTTCATACACTTACAATAGCAATTAGGTTTAAAGATTTTAAAATGAATTTGTTTTCCAAAATTATGCATGCTCTTTTATTTTATACCCACCTTCATAGCTTGTTCAAGCTTTGCAGACAGACTGGCAACAGCCTTTTGGGAACGCTCAAATTCTTCACGCTGACGTTTTAATATTGGGGCTTTGGCTTCTACTTCCTGCACTATTTCATCCAAATATTTATTGATTCTCCTATTCTCCAGCTTCTCCATATGCAACTGATCCTGAGTTTCTACATAGGCATTGTACAGCTGCAACAAAAAGGTTTTGGTTTGTTTTTGATAAGCCCCTACAGATCTCTTTAAAAAGAACCACTGTAATGATACAATTCATCCCTTAAGGCACTGCAATTTCGTGCAATTGAACTAGTTCAGAAAAACAAGCTGGACTTTTAAAATATGGTTCTAGGTCTCATATCACAGCAAAGAAGTTACACATAATAATTTTAAAATGGCAAACTTTATAGTGCAACTGTCTGCAATAAAAGAATTCTATGTAAAAGGCGTAACTTTTAAGCACATTTAAGACAACAAATATTAAAATCACTAACACAGCATAGAGGAATTTAATGGCTGGACAAAACAATCAGTAACAAACAATAACAACACAAATTGCATAAATAGAAGCATAAAACCCCCTCAAACCTGTATGACCTATTGTTATGTTAATTTTTTTGCAAGTATAGGCCAAAAGCACTGCAGTACAGATTAAAAGATTATGTAAATAAGCAAAAAAAGGCTGCTCCTGCCAAAAATGCATATAGAAAGTAAGTTTATATTAACCAAACCCACCTATTTCTGAACTTGATCTACTGAAGAAAACTGTAAGGCATGTTGAAAAACATCCCAGTAACTTAGCAAGAGAAGTCTGCCTCAAGTAAGACTTCCTTGCCTTCATCAGGCACGACCCCAAACCCAAAGAGTGCCCCAGGTCTGAACCTTTCCACTCTCAGAGTGCCACTGATGGCACTCAAGGGCTTTGCTGCTGGAGAGGTTGTGCTCACTCACCTCAGTTAACTTCATGCCAGGCTTGACCACTTTGGCCACTGCTGCAGCAGTGGGAGACATGGCTGCCAGCTCCTCCTCGGACAGGATGGCTCCTGGAGACACAACCCCACAATTACCATCCAAAAGCTGCAATAATCCCCACCAAAAAGACTCTTAAATATTATCTCTGACTCTTTATTTGAATTGATGAAAAGCTGTTGCTACTAGGACTCCTAAAATTTAAATAATTTCAGAACATGAGCAGTTTAAATAGCTGGAGCAAGGCTTAACCTCAGGTTTTTTATCACACTGTCAGAGGTTTGGAGTGGCAGAGCACTGGTTTATTTTCATTAAATTAACACAGGGACAGAGCAAATGTACTCCATGCCTCTGTTCCTTCCCGCTCTCTATCCTTTAGAAATATGGAGATGTAGCAAACAACAAAGAAGACAGAGCTAAAACAGTGAATACTGAGCAAAATTTAGTGCTAAACAGAAATTTAAGGACAGAGGTTTGTTCACTGCTGCCTTTTTTTAAAGAGGAAAGTAAGACTATTTTATCATCTCCACTTCCCTCTCCAGAAAACCACTAAAAGCACTCTGATTCAGCCTGGAAGAAAAGTTTGCTCTCCATTTTCTTTTAAAGGATAACAGATTAACAAAAGAACTTCAAAAAACTATGACAGAAATGCACTTTCTGCTGAGGAGCATACTTATATACATATATAAGCATATGTATATATATGAAAAAGCTTCTAAAATTAATTATTCGAAATTACCAAAGATGACATTAGATTAATGCAGCTAGTTCTTAAGAGAAATTCAGCACAATATCCTTGAAAAATCATAAAAGCCCAAGAGTTTCTGTATTTCAGGTGCCAGCTTATCCCACCTTTGCGCTTTGTAGCTGACAGTAAATCATTGGCATTCTCCAGCTCCTTCTCCAGCTTACTGATCTTCTCTCTCAGCTCCTTTTCCATGGCAGCTTTTGACTCCTCCACCTCAGCCAAATGCTCCTGGGCTGCTTTATTAGCTGAAATTAAATCAGACAAGCAGGTTATGTGATGTGATTGGTTTTTATTTTAGAAGTATCAGAATTTACTGGTGTGCCTTAAATTTTACTTTATATAACCTGCAGAAGTTCATGCTGATAAGAAAAACCAGCTGTGTGAGAAAAGCATGATCCACTGTCTATCACATTTGCTTAGAAAAGGGCAAAAATATGAACTATACTTAGCAGTGAAAAGGAACCTAAACCAGAAAGTTAAAGTGAAGATATTATCTTGCAAAATTAGACCCTTTCATCAAAATCCATAGTAAAATTCCAGGTGTATTTGAAAATAGTTCCCCAACCATCAGTAAATTTAACTAGACACGTACAGTTTTGTTACTGATACTTCCATCACCCCAAAAACCCAATGAAATTGCCTTCAGGAACACAAAACCCCCATTTTTCAGAGCATCAAGGTACTCCAAGGAGCCCAACTGCTCTCCTCCCTTTGCCAGCTTACCTTCACCTGCTTCCTTCAGGAGCTTGTGCAGCTCTTCCACTGCTCCTGTCAGCTCATTGCTCTTTGCCTCTGAGTCATCAGCAGCACTCTGAAGAAAGCATTTTAGCTCACCTTTAGTACACAGCAACAGCAGCCCCATGTTTACAAGAAAGCCTAAACTGACCACAAATTATGAACAGTTCTCTGCATAAAATGCTGAAAGATTCACCAAAGCTGGTCAATCCTTTCCATGTGGATTGTCTCACTTTGATGCAAACTGCCTGAGAGTAAGAAGCATCAGACACTGATTTGATGTGACAATTCCCAATACAATGTGTGGCCTTTAGCTGTTTACAGCTGCTGCTGGCTCTTTTCTTCTTCTCACTAAAGAAAACTCGGAATTTTCAATACTCTATTTCAAACAGTCTGGAAAATATGGTATTTTTAGGGACTTACATTATGTAACAGTTTATGTTTCTTTGCTTCCAGCTTGAGATCTCCCAAGTGCAAAGCTGTACAATGTTTATTTGGGTATCTGTGCAAGAAAGCTCCCAAAGCAGAGCTCAGTAACCTGTGCACTAAAACATGCCAACCAAAGAGCAAGCAGCCATTTCAGCTGACTTAGTCAGAAGGTTACAGGGTATTTTTCACTCTTTGAGCAAACAGAAGAAATATTACTTGTTTAGATGGTGTGTCTTTGACACAGTACAGCACATTCAGCTGGGTCCTAACCAAGTCACCAACACTTGCAGTGCTCAGAAATGAGCTTCTGACTCAGAAAAATCTCTTCCACAGTCATACTTTCCACATAAATTTTTACCTTCCAATAGATCCTAAGACATAACCACATTTTAACAACATGAAGCCTCAAAATAGTTGGCATAAAATTACTATTTCAATCCCAGTTTTGCTTATTCTCAAAGATAATCCAAACAATATTAGAGTCTAAATACTGATCAAGACAGCAGCAAAGAAAACAATGTTTTGCATGTTTCACAAAGTCCTGCAATGGAAGTTAGCCTTTCCACATGCAAATTTTGTGGGGGAAAAACCTCCAAACTGGCCTACATTACATAAGATTCAACCCCTACTACAGTTATAACAGTATTAACAAACTCACCTTATACAAGTTGGATAATTTCATGTGGGCATTCAGTTCATTGTGGAATCTCTCTTCCATGCTTGCCTGCTGCTCTTTTGCCTGGCAAATGAAAGAGGAGACAGGGCAGGGGAGCATTTCACTATTTCCATTTCACTCATTTTATTGTTTGATTTGTAGGAGCAACTGTATTGGTGTTTAGCATATTTCAAGCTGTCTCACCTCCTTCAGTTTATTCAAAAGTTCTTCGACATGCTTCTGGAGGTTTTCATTTGACTGTTTCAAGCTGTTCACCTGTTCCTCCATTCTGGAAACCTGTTCAGAGAAGAAATAAGAACACAATATAAAATTTTTAGTTCATAGTCCAGGTTATTTTGGAAAATACTTGTCTCATTGTTTTTAACTTAAAAATGAAAACAAACCCAAGAGTTGCTGAAAGAGCATAAAGGGCCACTCAGATACAGTCATTAAAGGATTGGCTTTGTTTAACAAATATAATTTCTAAGAAATGCCAACTCAGTAAGTACATTACCTCCTCCTTTTTGTTCTCCAGACTGCATTTGAGCTCCAGGATTTCATTGCCTTTCTCCCTGGCAGTATGGAGCAGTTCATCTGTTTTGGCTTTCAGCTCAGCATTCAGCCACGTGTTCTGGTTCTGCAGCAGCTCTTTTTCTTGCTCCAGCCTTTTCTCCCGGTACTGAGAAGAGAATTGCACAGTGTGATTGTAGTGGTTCCACAGAAAACAAAGCAGCCAATTAAACTACTCTGATTAGAGAAGGAGTAGCAAAAATGTACTGTAATTTGGTAAATACAGGCAGTGCTCCTTATTACACTGGTAGTAAGTTACAACTATCAAGCAACGACAAATTCCTTGGGATAGTTGCCTCCAAGTTTACATTAGTTGGGAATGGCTACTAATCTTGTTCATTTTTAGAGGAAATAAATCATGATATTGAGGTTTTTGTCCTTTCCTCCTTTCTTTATGGAATTTATTCTGCCCACAGAGTAATGGTACAGGTTCACAGCTACTTATTTTTCTCCTTTCTACCTCCCTTCATGGACCTGGAGTCCTTCCTTGCACTGCCACCAAGAAGGCCTGGACATGCTTGCCCAGCCTGATGCTCTCTGTCTTCTAGGAATACAGTGCTCATTTCTAGTCACAGCCACCCATTTTATAATAAAAGAATTTGCTATAAATAACAGGTACTCACCTGACCTACTTCCCATGGAAGCATAACAAAATGGTGATTACATCACACACAAACAATGCAGAACACACACTGTGCTTATAAAGCCCTACTCACCTTCATGGAAACATCTGATGTTTGAAGTTCATCCAACTTCAGCTGAAGTTTTGCCTTTTCTGTGTTTGCCTCTGTGAGCTTTTCATTTAAACGTTTAACATCCTCTGGAGGAGGGAAATCAGTGTTAGAAAAAACTGTTGTGCAAGAGCTTTAATTACTAAATTGTAAAGAATGACAACAGACAAGATACTTTGTATGTAATTGTATGTTGGGCACTAAGATACTGTAGAAGGCACATTTTTAAATTGAGAAAAACAAGCACCAAAGTGCTGTTTTTCTGCAGTGACTGTGTTATTTCCCCTGGTATTTCTTGACTGTACCATTTAAATGTTCAACTTCCTGAGATCGCCTTTCAGTTGTTCGGACCAAGTCTCTCTTCTCAGCTTCCAGTTCTTCTTTCTCTCGACTTAACTGGCTCTGAAAAAGATTGCAGAAGGGCAATAAAGAAATGTGATCAGCTCTCTGGAACAGTTTATAGCCACTACTTACACTCAGAATCACACAGCAGTGAGCTAAACCTCAGTGATCTACCCCTGGCAACTGAACATGGGAATAAGAGGCTTAGAGCGGGCAGACAAATCACAATGGAGCTGTTCAAAGCTGCATTTCAATTTCATATTCTTGGAAAGACAGCTGTGATAGTCAAGAATTTACTGAAACAGCTTTACTTGGTTAAATAAAAGGGGTAACAGAGTAAACAAGGAATGAACACATCCAGCAATATAAAAATCAAAACAAAGTCAATAGTCTTGGATCATTTGCAGGCTACACTGTCTCTGCCCTCAAGGTATCACTACAAAGCACCTCAGTCAGGCCCAGGTAAGCTCCTCTGGGCAAACAATGAGATCCATCCTCTCATTGTGGAAAAATCAATCTAATAAACCTGTTTTAGCTTCCTGCTTCAAAATTACTGTTCCGCTGGATCAGTCAGCTCATCCTGCAACCCAGTGACTTTTGGGCATAACACAAGCAAAACTGTGTCAGAGTGTGGGAAAGGATGGGGAAAAACAGAACTCTTTTTTACACTTTGTCTGAATTTTGGGGGTTTGGTTTAAAGTCACTTCACAACCAGTTTCAGCTGGAATGGAACAATCCATCCAAACTGAAACCAAAGCACCTGCTCAGCTGTCATTCAGTTTGCTAAAACACCACCTTTTACTTAAAAAGTTCCAGCAATTTTCCAGCACTCATGCAAACATCTCCACAAGCTCACAGTGGTGCTGACCCTGATACACTCCACTGGGAACTGAGTGCATTCTGTGCTGCAAAGGGCCAGGGGAGCCACAGGATCTCAGTTCCTGGCCAAGGCCCAGCTGTACCTGCACGGCCGCGTTCCGGTCCTGGGCAGCCTCGAGCTCCTTGTTCTTCTCATTGAGCACCTTCAGCTGCTCATCTGGGGGGAAGAAACAGCAGTGAGGGATCTCCACCAAAATGTGACAGAACTCACTCTCCAAATGCAACAGAGTCAAAATTTCCCTGACAAGTATCTTTATATGCAGCTGGTGAGAGATTTCCAGCTGTTGTGTAAAACCTGAAGCAGCTCCCACAACGCTGGACTGAAGAGTGAATATCCTGCCCAACACTTGAGGATGTTACACAGTTACACTTACGAAGCTTTTTCAGCTCCTCCCGCAGAGTTTGACACTCCTGGGTCTCGTTTACAAGTCTTTCCTGACTCTGAGCCAGTCGCTTTTCCACTTCAAAGTACTGTTGCTCTGCAAATAACCAAGTCATGTTAGTTTCACACAATAAACATTTTTTTTCTTTCTCAACTTTACCAAGGATCATTCTAAAGAAAATATATAAGAATACTACTACTGTAATAGAATTTGAAGGAAAGAAAAAAAAAACCCCACAATGTTTTTGAAGGCAAAAACCTGCATTTCCACATTGAATAAACGTTGTTTAAAACACTTTGCTAGCATGACAAGTGGTATGTTTCCAGAAACTGTGATATGTTTCAGCCTGGTCTAGTGGAAGGTGTCCCTGCTGATGGCAGGGGTTGGAATGAGATGAGCTTTAAGGTCCCTTCCAACCCAAATCACTCCATGATTCTATGGCATAACCATCAAATAGAGCCTGATTAAGCTGAATAGTTCTTTAACATTTTTGATGTAATCAGAGACATTGTATCAGCCCAATTATGCAGTGTGGGCTCATCAGCTTAAAACTTCTTTTATTTCTGGAGTATTCCCATACATACACAATAAAATCCACATACTCCCAGGGATCAAGGGATTTGATCTGGGGAAACTTTTAATGAAGACTTATTCAAATTAATTCCTGGGCTCTATTCCCTTAGCAGTGGAAAAAAAAAAAAAAAAAGAAGTGAATTTTTGTGATCTAAACCAGTACTGGTGTCATGGAGCTTTGGTGTAAAACACTCAGTAAAAGCAGAACTAATCCCACTCTTGGGCAGGATGGGCTTCTAAGGAAGCACTGAGGGATGTCTGTTTATCTTCTTCCTCTCATAGATCACAATTTCAAATAATGCTGTCCCTCCTGCCACACATGAGAAGAATGGATCTGGAAGAGAGTAACTTACTAGAATCTGTGGGTTACCTCAATTTACACCACATTTAGGAATATATTCACCAAGATTTCTACCATGAGAGAGACTGAAAAACTGAAAGATAGAAGTAAAGTTTACAGCAGAAGTATGTCACATCCTCTACAAATTAACTCATACTCACACTCTTGTCTCCAGCTCTCTGCTGGTATTACTGTTCTGTGATCAACTCATCTCCAAATCAATACAGAAATATTGATTCCATCAGGGTCATTTTATGAAATGGAATTCAACAGTAAAGAGTAAACCTAAGGCTGTTTGAGAGCTGTGTGAACAAAGCTCTATTTCTCCTCCACAACAAGGACCAAAGCAGACTGAGGCACAGAACTGTTTAGGTTAGAAGAGACACCTAGGATCAGAGTCCAACCATGGCCCAGCCCTGCCAAGGCCACCACTGACCCATGTCCCCAAGTGCTACATCCACAGGGGTTTAAACCCCACCAGGGGTGGAGATTCCACCGCTGCCCTGGGCAGCTGTGCCAGGGCTGGACAGAAATTTCCCTAATATCCAACCTGAACCTCCCCTGGCCCAGCCTGAGGCCGTTCCCTCTCCTCCTGTCCCTGTTCCCTGGGAGCAGAGCCCGACCCCCCCGGCTGTCCCCTCCTGTCAGGAGCTGTGCAGAACCACAAGGTCCCCCCTGAGCCTCCTTTTCTCCAGGCTGAGCCCCTTTCCAGCTCCCTCATCAGCCCTGTGCGTATCAATGGTCATTCGAAACCTGACGAAAAGCAGTTCTTTAAGCCCACTTAAACAGTTTTAACAGCAGTTTTAACTCTTAAAAAAAATTAGCAAGAGGAAAAAAACCCAACACCAACAACACGGAAAAAAAAAAAAAATAAAAAAAAAAAGACTCCAGGAGCCACAGCGAGAGACAAACAACGATCGGGTCCCACTGCAGGCCCTTTCCCAGCCCCTTCCCGGCCTCACAGCGCCCAGGGCACTCCCCGAGGGGCTCTGGAAGCCAAGCCCGCGTTCCGTGCCGTGCCCGCGCCGCCTCCCCCGGCGCAGGGCCCGCCGCCCGCACTCACCGCTGTCCACCTTGAAGCGCTCATGACGGGCCCGCAGCCCGTCGATCTCGCCCTGCTGGTCGCCCAGGAAGCGCTCCAGCTTGCCCTGCACCGCGCGGGGCAGCTTGGCGAGCTCGGCCCGCTCCAGGAGCTGCTGCAGCACGGCCGCCATGGCTCCGGCACAGCGCCGCCCGCCGCCGGCCGCGCTTCCGCTTCCGCCGCGGCCGCGCCGCCCGCCATCGTGGGTGTGGCGACACCGCGTCACCGCCACAGCCGGGATAGGCGACCCCACGGCTTCGTCGGCATGAGGGACACGGAGCTGTCTGCGCTTCTAAGGTGCCGTCTGTGCCCGGGAGGTGCCGGGGAAGCGCGGCTGCTTCCGCCACTCCCAGCATGGCGGTGCGGGGGCTTTGCGCTCCCTGGCGCGCCCTTTTCCCGCGCTCCGCTCCGCATTGGTGTGCGTCATCTCTCTGCGCCGCGGCGCGTATGGATGACGTAACCGGCCACCTCAGTGCTCGGCTGGGGCAGGGGCGGCCGCCGAAATTGGGATTGTGCAGGTGCTGAGCTCTGGGGATGTGCAGGTGCTGATCTGGGGATGTGCAGGTGCTGAGCCCTGGGGATGTGCAGGTGCTGAGCTCTGGGGATGTGCAAGAACTGAGCTCTGGGGATGTGCAGGTGCTGATCCGGGAATGTGCAGGTGCTGATCCGGGGATGTGCAGGTGCTGATCCAGGGGATGTGCAGGTGCTGA
>VWZP01006135.1:400475-451755 GCA_013396995.1 Dicaeum eximium
TGAGCCCTGGGGACGTGCAGGTGCTGATCCAGGGATTTGCAGGTGCTGAGCCCTGGGGATGTGCAGGTGCTGATCCAGGGGATGTGCAGGTGCTGATCCGGGGATGTGCAGGTGCTGATCCAGGGGATGTGCAGGTGCTGATCCAGCGATATGCGGGTGCTGAGCCCTGCTGTTTGGAAGTGCTGATCCCGGGAGTCTGGAGGAGCTGATCCCAGGGCTCTGGAGATGCTGTGGGGGCATGAGTTGAGGTGTGTGAGCACCTTCCCTGTGGAAGCTGAGGATGCCCTTTGATTCCTCACCCTGTACTCCTGGGCTTCAGATTTTTAATGCCTAATTCGTTCTTTAAACCCCTTCTCCAGACATGAAGGGGTTTTCAGGCCAGCCCTACAGGGAAGGGAGGGGAGTCTCTTGCAGCCCCTGGGCTCTGGGGAGGATCTGCAAAGGTGGTTCATTGGAATGTCCACAGGTGCTGTGCTTTGAGTACTTGGGAATTGGAATGGAAGTGGTGTAGGGCATATTCAAGGACACATGTGGAATTCAGCAAGTCACTGGGTGAATGGAAGAAGTATCCTTTAGAAGATACATCCTTTAGAAGTATCATGCAGCAAGATACTTTTTCTTGAAGGCATTTCAAAATTCAAATCCTGGGTTCAGTTTTAGGCCTGTCTATAAGAAAGATGTGGCGGGGCTGGAGCATGTCCAGGGAAGGGAACAGGGCTGGGAATGGGGCAGGAGCACCAGGAGTGGCTGAGGGAGCTGGAAAGGGGCTCAGCCTGGAGAAAAGGAGGCTCAGGGGGGACCTTGTGGTTCTGCACAGCTCCTGACAGGAGGAGACAGCCGGGGGGGTCGGGCTCTGCTCCCAGGGAACAGGGACAGGAGGAGAGGGAACGGCCTCAGGCTGGGCCAGGGCAGGCTCAGGTTGGATATTAGGGAAAGTTTCTTCACTGAAGGGGCTGTCTAGCTCTGGCACAGCTGCCCAGGGCAGGGGTGGAGTCCCCATCCCTGGAGGGATTTAAAAGCCCTGTGGATGTAGCACTTGGGGACATGGGTCAGTGGTGGCCTTGGAGGAATGGTTGGACTTGATGACCTTGCAGGGATTTTTCAGTCAAACAGTTGTAAAGGATCTTTGTGTCAGACTTGTTCTCCTGTTCCTATTGCAGTTTATGTATCTTCTTTCACTTTATGCATTGTGTGCTTTGTAGGTTGGAACTACAGCACCTCACTTAAACCTGGAGCCATGGGTAGAACTTACCTTGTTGAGGAAGGGATTGGGCAGTACCTGACAGAGCTCAGCACAAAGGTGAAGCCATATGTCACTGGCCTGTTGATAGGGCAGGTAAGTGTGGGATTGTCCTTCCATTCTTTCCTGTGAACTGAGGAAGCCCCTGTTCACCAGCCTCAAGGTGTGTTTGCTTCTCTGGATGTTTTGGGAAGTGTTCCCCACAACGGGACTACGTCATTCGGGCTGTGCGAACCCCTCCCAAGGAGCAGCAGCAGGAGGAGAGCCTGGGCCCTCCCAAGCTGGCATCCCTGGATGAGGAGTGGATCACCACACACGCCAGTCAGGTGAGAACTCAGCCTGGGAGGGGACAAAGGGGTGGGAGGAACAGGAGGGAAATGAGATGGACACAAAGGATCTTGGCACTTGTGTCATCTCAAGCCCTTTACTCAAAGTGACAGAGCCTTCCTAACCATGCTGGGCACAGGTGTTTTAAACCAGAAAGACCCTTATTGTTTTCAGGTTTTTTGATGAAAGGACACTTGGTGTTTACTGAAGGGAAAGCACTTGCAGGATGTGTTCCTGCATGGAGAGTCCTATAAGTGAAAACCAGTCTCCCTTAGTTCTGCTTTTGGTGCAGACTTGTCTCACCAGTGGGTTTGGATATCTCGAGTTACATGTTTTCTAGATTGCCAATCCTATTAATAAACGTTCCTTTTCATTTTCATTTTCAAGGTGATCAGAATGCTCCCTGGAGGGTTGCTGGTTCTTGGTGTGTTTATGATTGCAACTCCAGAGTTGGCAAAAGATGGTCAAAATGCTTTGCGCAAGGTAAGCGCAGTTCCTGCTGCAAGGACAGCAACATCCTTAGCTGTGTGTGTGAGGAATTTTCTGTCACTGACTTGACTAAAATACAGTTGTGTTGTTGCTTCATTTCACAAGTGTTGTGCTTTGATGTGTGGGTTTGAGACTGGAACCTCAGAAATCCCTGTCCTGTGGGACACGATTTGTTAATCTCCTGTTTGTTACTGCAATAGCAAATCTGAATTTCTGTTTGCTGTGTTTGTATTTACTGACTGTGGACATTCCGGCTTAGGAAAAACATCCTCAAGGTTTATATTAAGCTAAATCCTTGTGGCACAGGTTCTAGTGATGTTAACATGTTAGCTTTCCTTGTCTGAATGAATCACACAGTTTAGAGGTGCTTACAGTAGTGAAAGATCTAGAATTCTGATTACTTTAAGAGAAACATCTTGTCTAGAACGTTCACACTTGACTTAGGGGTGTGGGATTAAATCTAAAACATACTCAGAACTATCTGATAGACTTAAAATGCATTTTTGTTACAGTATTGGGGCATCTCCTGCCATATCTGGTTTCTGTTCTGAAAATGTATGTTCATTTTATCATTTTTCTAACATAGTCATGGTGAGTGATTTAAGCATGAGCAGGTTTGGCAGCCTGAGATCCAAGAGACAGTTTTGGCATTTCAGTGTAATTGCATCTAAGTTGTGCTTAATGAAACTGGTAGCTAGCTAAAAAAGGGGAGCTGTGTCCAGGTGATCAGTGATTGCTGAATTAAAAATTGGGGAGGGATTTGTTTTTTATAATTAGTAGCTATTTTGCACAGCTTTCCTGGCCCAGCTGATAGGCACAAAACTGTAATATGTCTGTAAGGACAAAAGCATACAGGTTGGACATGTGAATGTGTGCTGCTTGCTTTGGTTTGTAAGGGAGCTAAATTAAGATTTCACAAGCCTGCTTCACTTAAGGGAAAAGTGCCTCTGAATCCCTGTTGAATGTTCTTTTAATGTAACATTTTGGTGATGTGTAAGCTGTGTTTCCTGCTCATACATAATTTTGATATCGCTTGGACTTAAAATTTTAGTATGAGATTATTTTCCAGGAATTATAGTGCATATTTTTGCAATATATTTTTGGTCTTTAGCTAATCTTCTCAGTGGAAAAGTGCTTGAGTAAAAGAAGGCTCTGGAAACCTGCTGAGGAGGATGTCTCAGACAGAGCAGCTCTTCAAATCTGTTCTGCTACAAAAAAGTATCCTTTATTGACTGAGGCTGCTACCCCAACCTCTTTTATCCAGTTACTGCTGAATAAATAAGAATTAGGGAGAAGGAGGCTGTTTAAGTTCTGCTAGACATGTATAAGTTAAAATAATGAAGTTTTTTGATTAGCCATGGTTAAGACTATTGACCCTCTTGTCCTTGCAAAATTCCCATCATTTCTTATGAAGTCTGTCTGTGTGACAGCATCAAATTACACCTTTCCCAGTCAGTCTTGACTTGCATAAACTGAAAAAAACTCATCTAAATTACTGCTTGGCTTCTTGAATTGCTGTTACCAGTGGTGCTTGCATGGAACTGGGGGAGCAGCAGGCCTGTGGGATCAATACTAGAGCTGCAGCAGAATGCAGGAGCTGTTGGTAATAATACAAGGAGAGAAAGCAAGGATTTTTCTTTGGGGAGAGAGAGAGATGAGGACAAATTACAAATTGGTGCCTTGGTGCTTCTCCTGCCAATAGATATTGATCTTAATTTGTTTGTAAGAGATAGCACAGCATCACTGTGGTAGTTGGGCATTACAAGCAAATGTTTTCCCACTTTTTTACACTGATGAAAGGTGAGAATTTGCTCCAGAGCATAAATTAGCTCAACAAGGAAGCTTAGTAGAGGGCAAAGGTAATTGTGAATTGTTCTTAGTTGTTCCCTTGCTTTTCACTCTTTTTCTTTAAGTAGCACAGAGTAGTTTGCCGAACCTATGATGTGCAGGACCCAAAGGTAAGCTTGTCCTGCTGTGCCACACGCAGCTTTTAATGCATGGCAAGTCATGCTGAAACCCAAAAAAGCCTCAATACAGTGCTTTGGGTAGATGCTTCATGGCTTTTCTTTTCTGCTCTCAGAGTTCAGCTAAGCCAGCAGACTGGAAATACCAGAGTGCTCTGACTGCTTCCTGGGTAGCTTTGGGCTGCACAGTAAATGTGAACATCCACATTCCGCTTCTTGCTACTTCCCCCAACCACGACCTGGAGAAGAACACCAAGGTAACTCACTGCCTGCACCAGTTCCTACACACTACTAACCTACACACTCATTTCTCTGCTGAAAATTAAATAAGAGAGAAAGAGTTGAACAGTGCAGGAAAGGAGTAGGACTAATCAGTGAAGAATGTTTAGCAGTTATTCCTCTTTTAAATGTAACTCTTCTGCTGTGCTCAGTGAGAAGTTTCCTTTTTTCAAAATTATGTAATAATTGTCGTGAGTGTCCCATGGTGGCTCACCTGGTGAAAGGTTACACCCAATTCCTGCAGGGCTATGGGGTGCTTTTGCTATGAGTTGACTTTCAATGGGCTGCAGCCCTCTCTACAAACCCCCAAATCCCTGGGGTGGCACTTTTAAGGTTTACCTTTGGAAAAACATAGGTTTTACAGAGACTTTAAAACTCTCTCAGAGTAACTATTAAAACACATACTTCTATAAGTTTCAGCATGGTACTGTCCAACCCTCCAGTGAAATTCCTTCCTCTTTCTTGTGATTGTTTTTTTGTTTTCACTTATTTTAAAGAATGGGTTAAACCGATGGTCAAAACAGATAGAAGACAGTGTTTTTCTGATCAATGGCCAAGTTAAAGATGAGGATACAGAGCTGCTGGAAGGGCAGGTGAGTACCAAACAAGGAGGAATTGAGTTCTAATAGATGTATGGTTGGAACCTCTGTGTGACAAAGCATTGACTGAGACATGTCCTGTGCAGTTTTTGTTGATCTGATTGGCTGTTCCAGGAAACCAATACACAGAACTGGTCGTGTTCTCAGCTCCATTCCTGCAGATTGCCTCTCCCACCTGGGCAGTGTGAATGCAGTAATTATGTGTGAAATGACTGAAATGTTTCGATTACAGAGCACAGTGAGGTGTGAATGTGGGTGATGACATTTAAGACCTATGTCTGTCACCTCGTTGGCTGATTCATTCATCCCTCCTTTGAGTTTTGTAGTTCTGTTCTCGTGGTTGGTTTCTAAGTGCTGTTTTTCTCTCTCAAAGGCTATAAACTAGGGAACACACTATGCCATAGTGAGGAGATTTCTTCAGGGATCTTTTTTTTTTCCTGTTTCATGACACAAAGAATTTTTTTCCCCTCAGAAAAAGTTCAGAGGAAATACTCAGCCCAGCACTCAGTTTTCTGATGTCAAGGTTCTGACACAGCTGGTAAGTTTTTAGTGGTTTGCAAAGTATAAGTTTGCCTTTGAATTATTAAATAGAGCAAAAAGTAAAATAACAAGGTTCTAAATGATTGTCAAGAAATCTTGCTTATTTATTCCTAAGATTTTTTTTCCCACCTGGATATTGAAAGTGAAACTGATTGTCAACAGATCTGCATATTTTGTGCCTTTAGAAATTCTTGTGGTGTGGTAACCATGTTGTCCATGAATTGCATAGTATAGCTGAAAGACTGGAAAACAGGTTATGGAAAAGAAGTCCTGTGACTAATTCCTTTGGTAGTAGGATACCTGTAGGTACCTGTGTACATTGATTTCAAGTGACTTTGCATCTGAAGTTCAGAGTCATCCCCACACTTCAATCCACAGCTTGCCCTTGCCAGCTTGGACATTCACTTGGATGCTTTTGTCAGCTGCCAGCTCTGGATTAAGGCGTAGATCCTGTGAGCTGAATCATCTGGAACTGCTGGATCTATGTCAGGAGTTCCCTCCCTACCTGAGTTGTGAAGAACTGTGGATTTGGTGCCCCAGTCTAGGTCCTGAAGTCCAAATGTGTCCAGGCCTTGTTTCATAGCCTTCTATGTCTTGTCAGGTGGTTCCTGGATTCTGAAAGTTATGTTCAGCAAAACTAGAAGTGTTTCCAATGCCATTTTAAAGACTCCATGAGTATTTCAGCTTCTTTTGTTGTTATTGTCTATTATATTGAGGTTAGTTGCTGCAGGGAGAGGAAAACCTTTTTTTGGCAGAAGTGGTTTGTGCAGTTGATGTGGAAGTTGTGCATCCCAGTGTTTCCAGGTGTTGTCCTGTGAGCTTCCTGCTCACAGTCATTGTTGTGGTAATTAGGGGGAGCATTTCTAGGCAACAGTTTGATGCAGCTCTTGGTGTGACCACATGTATAATTTGGTACTGACTGATGGGATGACTCCCAGCACACCCTGGGTTACGCTGATTGTAGCAAACATGAAAACTTCATTGTTTAAAAAAAGCCTGAAAAAGATTTACCAGTTGCAACACTGTTATTTGCCACAAGCCTGTAAAGTTTTAAAATCTCATAGATACAAAGTGTTTGAAACACTCGGAGAGATAAATGCATTTTCCGTAATAGAAAAGATATTTTCGGTCTTACCCAACCAAATGAATAACTAAAATAAAATTAGTTATACACGATGGGGGAAACAGGCTGTGTGTGAACACCTGCTGTTGGTTTGCTGGTTCTGGTTTAGTGCCTGTGCTGCAAGTGTCTGGGATAAAGGTGGATGTGTTTGTTCCTCAGTGCCAGAGTGCCAGCGCCAGGTCCACGGCCACGGTACAGGTGTGCAGTGGCTCCATCAACCTCCGGGGAGCTGTCAAATGCAGGGCCTACATCCACAGCAACAAGCCCAAGGTTAAAGAGGCCATTCAGGTACTGAGCAGGCTCTTAGTCCATCAGAAGCATTCTCCTGAAACACGTGGCATGCTGGTTTGTCTTTGCCAGAATGGTCTAAATGTTGGGCAGGGGGATTATTTTAGAAATCATCCATCTGGGGTTAGTTTTTCTCTTCTAGAGGATACATGTGCTCTGAGTAAGGCTGGGCTCTGGGGAGTCTTTGCACAAATTGTCAAAGGGATTAGGCTTTGAAGAATTCTGTTTAAAAAAGGTTGCAGACTGTATTTTTGTATTTGTAGAGGTAAAATTCAGATTTACTTGCTCAGTAATTTATTTTTTTCCCTCACTGAGTCAATGCCCCATGATTATTTTTGTTTGGTTTTACTGATAAATACCTAGAAGTTGTCAGTTCTTATCCTAGCAATCCTAAAACTTTCCTCAGCGTTTCATTTTTGTTTTGTGGTTTTCCTTCTTGATACAAATTATATTTTGATGTTAGCTTTTCTTTATTAATAAGTTATAATATATTAATAATTATATTATTAATATATATAATTATATTAATATATATAATTATATTATATATAATAGTTATAATATATTAATAATAATTTATTAGTTTGAAAATTCACACTAGTTTTTATTTTTTGGGAAAAAACTATTCTTTCATCATGGGTTTAATGTATGTGGCTTCTTTGGTTATTTTTCCCTGGTTAAAAGCTTTGCAAATAGCTTTGATATTCCTGATGATTTCACTGTGTCCTTGCAGGCTTTGAAAAGAGACATAATAAACACATTGAGTGATCGGTGTGAAATACTGTTTGAAGATCTGATTTTAAATGAAGGACCTCAGAAAAAAAGTAAGAAATTTAAAAAATAAACAAACACCAGCTTATATTTGCAGTGAGTTTTGGTGGTTGTAGAAAATTCTGTTTTAGTGAAGTTCCAGTATGGTTAGAGCAGAATAAAAAGTAAAAGGTATAATTGCTGCTTGTAAGCCTTGACTTTTTTCTTCAGTGTGGAAATTTTTTGGTCAAGTTTGTGTCCTTTGGCATCACAGCTTTTGCACCATGTTTGTGTTCAGTTCCTGTGACCGCAAAATGCAATCCCAGCTTCTTCCTCACTCATCACAAATTTTGTGATTTTTAAAACTTATGTAATTGAAACTCTTGTCCCTGAAGTTCCAAGGGTACCTTGCACACTTCAACTTTTTATTTCTATTTTTATTTTTTTTAATCCATGTATGGTGTACCTATTAATATTGAAGTGTGTTAAAACCTGATAGAGACCAGATCTCTGAGCTTATGCTGGGACTTTTTAAACTGCTTTAAGTCAGTGCAGTGGTGTCGGATGCCTTAAACCAAAAAAGAGTTAATTGACCAATCAATGGGAATATCTTGGGCAGAGAGCCTCTTCCATTACTGCACGTAGTTCTGAGTGCCCTCTCTAGGTGGCACCCGAACTTTGTGGCTCTGAGTGTGACAGCTCTGCAATTCTTTGTGCTGGTTAAATCCTGCTCCTCGGGGAGCTCTTACCTGCAGGCTCTCCCAGAGCCCTCCTGCAAGTCATTCCAAACAGGAGAAAAGCTCAGCTTTGCGTTTTGTGGTCTGTTTTGGAGCTGTCGTGGGCTTTTCTGGACAGACTAATAATGTAAGGACATAAATCCATATAATAGCAGCCCACTAAGCCAGGCATGTTTGAGAGCAGGGCTTCTACACACAGACCTTGAGCTGCTCTTTTGCAATGACTTTATCTTATGCTCAGAGATTATGGAGGAATCTTATCATAACTGTCAAGGCTTTTATTGGGATGGTATTTCTCCCTCTTTCCTTTTAGATTTTGGGAGGGAATATCATGTCTTGCCTCAGAGACTGTTTGTCCCAGTTGCTGGATCCAGTGTGATGCTCAGTGATTATAAGTTTGGTGATGAGGCTGCTGGAGAAATCCAGGAACGTTTTGTGGAGATGTTGGATCAGCCTGTGCAAGCTGAAGATATGCACATAGCTGAGGACATTAGCACAGGTAAATAAATATCTGAGAACCAGGGCAGGCTGGGTCAGGGGCTAGGAAAATGCTGCCTAATGGCATAGGCCAGTTTTATCCAGATGTGGATGTGCCTAAAGTCAACTTCCTTCATATGCAACTCTAAGGATTTATAACAATTCAGTACAGCTTAAATATATTGTGGAAAATGGTCAAGTTTCTCACAGTTTCTGTTTCTTGGAACAGACTTCTCTTTCTCCTCTCAAATATTTTGGTTTTTCAGTGTGGCCATGGCTGCAGCCCTTGAGCTGCTGTAGAAACATGAAGAGATTGTTAACCAAGGTTTGCATGTGCCACTCTGCTCATGAATTAGAGGGAGATCGTTTACTGACAAATAAACTCTTAAAAAACACCCTGTGAATATATATAGATATTTACACTTTCAGTAGTTCATCTTTTTAGTGCTAAGTAGTTTTGAGACAAGTTAGAATAAGTTGAGTGATTTAGTCAAATCTACTATTTTTTCACTACAGAATTAAACACTTGAAAAATTCTTCTAGCAAAACATTCATATAGACTAATGTGTCTTTCAGGAAGTTTTCATGCTAAACCTGATGTTTTAAAAACCACCAAATACCTTTCTTTATTCTGAGTGCTTTAACTTATGTACCAAATGCAGTGCCCAAACCTGAAGATTTGTGGTTCACCCAGAATGAAAGCAAAATTGAGAGCACTTTTCATTTTCTACTGAATGTCTTACAAGTTTATGGTCTGAGTATGAGACTGCTGTATTCCTTTTAACAGAGATATTTTGACATAATCTAGTTACTGGATTCCTCTTTCTGAATATTTCTGATCTATATCATTCCCTGTTGGGTTTTTTTTCCCTTGCAATGTTGATTTAAATATAGAATTCAAATATGACATTGAAATGCACCTAATAACATTTCCTGTGGTCTTAAGGAAGAGATTTTACTCTCCTTTCTTTTCCCCCATCAACATGCATATGAGCTGCAGGTTCCAGTTTTATAATTTAAGTAAATAAAAAAATCCAACACCAATTATCACACAAGAATTATGAACACTTTTTGATGTTGGTATTTAGGAACAAAAACTTGGCAATGCATCCATGACTTGCTCTGCAGGGTGAACTGTGAGTATTAATATTCTCCTTGACTTACATGTTAACTTGGAGGGGGTTTTGAGTTTCCTAATTTCAGAGTTAACTATAAATTCTTGTCTTTCTAAATGAATCAGTTTCCCCCAGGCTTTAACTAGACCTGTTAGCTGTGAACTGACTCATCTTTTCGAGGAGTAAGAGGTGTACAGGAACCTCAAGGAAAACAGGAAAGCCAATAAAAATCTCTCTGGCATTATTAGAGTAACTTTAATACTCTTAAAACTAATTACTACTGACCTTTAAGGAATCAGTGTAGCTTAGAGAAGCAAATGAGTGTTGTTGTAGCAGTACAGAGAGGTGTGGGAGGAGAGAGGTGATGATTCAGTTCAGCTTTATTGCTTATGTAGGGCTGTGTGAGCTGCAAGTGGGAAGAAAACACCTTTCCACTCACAGCAGGGCATCCCAAAGATTAATACCAACAATAGGTGTGAAGTGATGGCCACAAAAGGAGCTTGGGTGATCTTGTAGTCTGCTGCTTGTAGAGTTAACTGGGGGGGATTTATATTTTCTTTTGAATAAAAAGCAAATTAAAGTAGGTGTGTATTTTTTTTAAAAAACCTCCAAACCCACAAATTAAAGTAAGTGCATAGAAGAGGAGAGGGACATGCAAGGAGATTTTGGGAAAGCCTGGCCTTGTCCTCGTGACCACCATAAAGTTTGTCATGGAATGGGCTCTGTTAATAGCAGTGATATCAATAATGCTGTCAGCACAGCACTGTTCATTCTGATAATTAATGCTGAGGCATCAGTCTCTTGTGATTTATTAAAATCACAAGTTATTTATACACTTTTATCACACCAGGAAGGTCATTTTAGAAAGAGTCCTGTTAAATGCATACAAGGTGTTCTGCAGTCTAAAAAAATCCCCCATTAATTATGGGATTTGCTTTTTATTGTTGCTTTGGTATGAAATGTCTGAGTATTGCTGTGAACATGTTTTTGTGTTATAATGAGAGTTTGTGGTTTCTCTTGTGCAAAGGCTTTTCCAGTGCATCATCTTCACTTGGGAATCATGTGTTGTTTCTCTAAGCTTAGCTCTAACTTTTTTAATAATAGTCAATATTCAGTAATTGGTTTGTAGAGAATTTTGTCATCAGCCTTTCTGTTTGTGTCACAGTTCCTGTGGTCTGAGGCACCTACTTTGAATTAAGTGGAAATGCTGTTCGTACTGAAGTTCTGGGGAAAGTTTGCTGATAAAAAGAATTCTCTAAAATTCAAGAACATGAGGAGGCTTTTGGAATAATTTGGGGTTTTGTTGCTCTTTAAAATATGCACTTTAGAAGAAGAGGATCTAATCAGTACAGGCAAAAGTTTTATTATTTAAGCAGCTTTTAGTCAAAACATGAATTTTCAAGGTCAGTTTTGTGTGTTTACTGAACTTGGGCTCTCCTGCTGTCTCCTGCAGTTGCAGTCTCTTGGCTCCTTGAAGAGCTATTCAGTGGGTCATGTTTTAAAATTGCTATTTGGAAAATAGAAAGTAAACCCTGAGCTATTTATAAATGAAAGCCTTAAATAGCTCTAACTACAATTTCAAGGTATTCAGTGCTATAATACAGGCAACTGAAAGCTCTGCATTTCTGATTGGCTTTACTAAATCCCTGCTCCTCCTTGGTGCAGGGGGTGGGCTGTTAAATACCCTGAGTGGATAGACAGAAATAAGACTTCAGCAGTGGTAATCACCTCTCCATCTTGGTTAGGGAACTGAAGAATTAAGGATTCATCTAATTGGTACTAGAAAACATCTGCTATGAAAACTCTTTTGTATGATTTTGCTGCTCTACTTGCAAATCTTCCAGAATGTGACAGCATAAAGGCCTGTGGTAACTAAATAGCTCAAGGGTGGTTCTTTTTTCTTTTCCCTTTATCTTTTTATTTTTTCCCCTCTGATTTTCTCAAAAAATCTGCTCATCAAATATACAGCAGAAAGGAACCTGCTGGAGCTAGACTTAAATGGTGGCCCAAAAAATGCAGTCAGATTATCCCAAAATGGGATGCTTTATGGAATTCAAAAACTCTGGACAGAAGTTCTCTTACTGTGCTAGTTAAAGATACTTACTGAAAATCTATATTAAACAATTAATAACTACTCTAGCTCATATTTTAGGCAGCTGAGGGAGTGTTTTTCTTGGCACAAAGAAAATAATGATCTAGTCATGGCTGTATGGAGGACCAGTGGGATTCGGGGATATTTGATAATTTGAAATATTGTTATCTTGATTTTACATGGATGTGCTGCTTGCAGAGAGCTCTCCAAGTAATGTCTGTATATCTCCCTGTCCTGTTGAGTTTCATATCAGGCAGTGATTTCTCTGCTGCAGTACATCCTATACCAATGCAGCGAGTTTAGGGATAAAAAACCTAAAGACAGATTTTAAAAGCTAGTTTGGGTGTTTTTGTGTAACAGGTCTTGTGCAAGTTTGACTTGAGATTTTGAAGACAATTATCCACATGACTCAACAGAAACAACCTTTCTGATCACGTCTAGATTATCCATTTCCACCAGAGCTAATGACAGAGAAAGTACTTCATGAATCATTTGCATATGAATCACACAAAGGATGTGCCTTATTACTCAAGCATGTAATTTGTGATTTATTGCTGATGGACAACCCCTCTGTGGAAATGGAGATCTGTTTTTATTCAGATCAGTGTCCCATGGCCTTCTACACCCTGATATGGTACTGCTGGGGGTTTCCTTGTCTCCAGAACAGTCTGTTGGGCTTGTTCTCTTATCTGAGCCTGCCTGTCCCATTCTTCCCAGACACATCCAGCTCTCACTGCCAGGACAAACACTTTGTCTTACCCTTTGCTTGTGCAGAAGGTGCCTGTGGTCATAGATTCTGAATTGTAATCCAAATTTTTGGCAAGTCTTAGCAAACTGCTGGAAAGGGGCATGCTGCAAATTGAATTCTTTGGCCCACAACCATCGAGCAGCCTTGTCACTGAGGGGTGTGTGGTGCATTCCATGCTTGCTCTATGTGGCTCAAACAAGTTGGACTGAAGGATTGCACATTAATCCCCTTCTTTCTCTCCTGCCCCTCTAACAAGCTGGATATAGCCAGGGGATTAGGGAGATCGCTGCAAAGGAAATAGGCACAGGTTTGAGTCCCATCCGCCTGGAAATAGATTCAAGCTCTCTCACATCCTGGCTGGGCAGACTAAGGATTTAGTAATTCTTCCAAAGAGGAATGAGTCTTCCATGCCTGCTGTGAAAGGGTATTTTTAGGGGATCTTCAAAAAGAAACTTGTGTGGTTGGAAAAAATGCATCTCTGGCTGTTGGGTAGGGAGGTGCTGCTGGGCTCATCCTCTCAGCAGTGGGATTTGCATGTACCCTGGGCTGGGGACAGATGGCCCTGAAGGGAACCTTTGGTCTTGGAAGGTGCTTAATGGTACATTTTGGTGGTTCCCTCTGTAGTCAGATTCTCCCCAGGCTATGCAAAGATGGTTGGGAATGTTACTCTGGAAGCAGGGTGTGGAAAATGAATTTTGGAAGAGGAACTCCTCCTGAAATGTGTTTTGTCTCTTTAGTTTTACCCTTCCAGCCATACAGCATAGTTTGGCACTGTGCTACTGTACCACTTCTACTGCAACAAACTGGTTTTTTTCTACTATAAATACACTTTATAAAGTTGATGTGAAGTTCTTGGCCTTTTGCATTAATTCACTGTAAACCACAACTGTTAATTTTTCCCTTCTTCCCCTGATTTCCATGCAGTTGATATTTGCCCAGTGACTGACAGCCTGAGTGACACACAACAGGCACAGCTGACAAAAGCAACGTTGCTGTTGAAGCTCCAACAAAATATGGGTATGTTCTTTCCCAGATTTTTGCTATGGCACTCCTGCAGAACCTGTAGTGGGCCCTTTCAGGACTGTTAGCTCCCACAGCATCCTAATTGTCAGCTCAGGAATTCAGGGAACACCAGCCACAGAACTCTCCTTCCCATTGCAACTTCTCCATGGTGCTGCCTCATCCAGCTCTCAGAGATCTGTCTGCATTTAGTACAGCTCTCTTTGCCCTGGGTCTGCTTGTATTGAAGTAGCTACACTTTAGTCAACAAAGCAGTTACTTCTGGTTTCTATTAATTATTAGAAATAGAATATAGTAACTGGAAATTGGAGCAGTAAATATGTGTTTGCTTTGAATATACAAATGTTTTCCCTTACATCATCACTGAGGTGTTTGGGGTTTTCTGTGTGTCTCCTCAGCTGCATCAGTAATGAGCATGCTAATAAAAGTAGTTTTTGGGGTAGCTCTTCTTGTTTCTCCTTGTGCTCATTCCCCCTGACCCACCGTCCCCTCCCTGCTTGCTGCCTGTGCTGCCCTTCCCTCATTGCCTGTTCCCCCTGGATTTAAGGCTGGTTGTGCTGCCCTTCCCTCACTGCCTGTTCCCTCTGGATTTAGGGCTGGTTGTGGCAGCCGCTGTCGCAGTCCTGGCGTCGATTTTCTCCTTCAACTACTTCAGTGATTGATCTGCAGTGATTAAACTCCAGCCACCACAGCTCCTGGGAAGTGTTGGCCATTCACAAGATGGAAATAGCTGGGGCTAATATATTAATAATTAAGAATTGTTGCCTAAATCTCACCAGGTAGATGTGCAATGTAAACTGTAATGGTAGTTCAGTTACCTTGTTCCATCATACACTTCCTAGATCAAGTAGAATTATGCACTTACAGAATCAAGTAGAGGATGAATCAGGTATATAAGAAACTAACCCTGTTGCTCTGTATAAATGAATGATAATATTATTTTCTAGAGAGGTCCCTTAAACAACCTTCATACCTATAGAACCTTCATTTTCTTCCTCCTGGCTCCTTCAATGCAAAATGCTACTCCTGGTGTTTCTCAGGGTATTGGTAAAACCTGAATAATGACCTGGTATGACAATTCCTGCTTTAAGGGTTCCTTTGCTAAGAGAAGTCTTATTTTATTACAGTTAATTGGGGAAAAATTAGTTTTAGTAAAGCCAGAATTTCACCATATGCATTGTTCTAGATAATACTGGCTAACTAGCATAAAATGCATACAAATAGTTTTTAAAAGTTTCAAGACTAGACCAAGGCAGCCTGTAAATAGCTTGGTTCAAGACTGGAGAACTCAGAAATCAATGAAATGCATGGCATTGCTGAGCTGTGTATGCTGCTGCCTTTGACTCAGTGCCTCCTGATGAGGATTTCTCTGTCCAGCTCCAATACAATCATTCTTACCTTGGAATTTTAACTATTTCAGCAACAGTTACACCCAGGCAGGCCTTGTGGGTTATCTTGTAGATACAGGCAAGTTATCAAAATTATTGCTAATCAGGATTTTTAGATTATAAACAGAGAGCTTTCCATTATGAGAGATTCTCCTGGGGATGTTGGCCAGTTACATGTTTACTTGACCTGAGGAAGGTGGACGGAGGGAATGAATTCTAGTAAGGCTAATAAAGATAATTTGTGTATGAAATGTGATGTTTACTTGGACCTGAGCTACAACAGAAAAGAATGGCATTTTAATACCAATGCAAATCCCCCTTTTTTTTTTTTGTTTGAAGGCAGTGGAACACAAAGAAAAAGAATAAATTTGATTCTTTGATTCTAAAATAAATTTGATCCTTTGATTCTAAAGCATAATCAAGTGTGTACTGGGATACCTTTAATAAAGGCAACTCTGAGAAAGGTGTCTTGACTACTTTTGCCTCACTTGTGTATTCTGTTTTCACATGTTTGGAAAGAAGAGCTGCTTTTAGTATTTTAAGTATATTTTGAAAGACAGTGTTGACCTTCTGTGCTCAGCATTGCTCAGGTGGGACCTTGTGGAGGAAGGTGGTGAGTGTTGTAATGGAGGCATTGGGTTCAGCTGCTGTGGGCTTTATAATTGCTTTTTATTCCAGTCAGTGGAATCAAGAGGCAGGAATCAGGAGGTAGGATGACATCCAGGGGAGGCTGAGGGTTATCCATAAAATGGGAGTAATTTTGTAATGTGCTTCAGTATATGGTTGGTTTAAAAATTGCTCTGCTACAGTCTCTGTTAGAAGGAAGAACAGGGGTGTAATTAGAAGAAAGGCCCTGTATTTTGTCTCTCTTTTTTTTTTTTTTTTTAAGGAGACAGGGTGTGCTTTTGGAGGTAAAATACAAAATTATTATTCTTTAGTTGCCTGTAACACAAAACTCAGCCACAGAAGTGAAGTCAAGCATCTCTGACACCAGAGAAAAAAATGGTCCTGAAACACTCTTCCTATAGTTGTTCTTGTTTGGTACTTGTGGTGTCAAAAATAGAGCTTGTTGGGATGTTATTCCAGGGATCCCCTTGCAAAGAACTTTCCTTCTTTTTTTTTTTCCTCTCTGTAGGCTTATTCAGTGCTTAGTAAATGATCCTTTTCTTTGTGGTGATGGTCAAATTAATCCTTCAGTTTAGAACTAACTAGGTATCAGGGATCTGATTTTCCAATTGGGGCTTGGAAGAAGGCAAAGAAAGAAGTTGCTCTGGTAGAGATTTCAGGTGTAAAATAGGAGACAGATGAAGTATGATCTGTGCAATAAGCAATTAATCAACCCTGTCAAAGAAAAAAATGAGTAATTTGACTTATACCTACAGATTGAACCTTCCAGTCATCCTGCCATGAGGAAATAGTGGATGGAGATGAAAGCAGGTTCTCACTTGTCTAAGAATTACAGGACTAACCAAGAGGGGATTTCATTGTCCCATCCTTTCTTGTACCATTTTGTACCATTGATAGCATAAGAAAATGAGGGCTTTAGGATAATTAAAATGTGTGTGTAAGAGGAAAGGAAAACAACCTTTTAAAAATCTGTTTCCTGATACTGCATAACTCTGGCTCAGGTTTCATTGCAGGTTTATCCTTTTCCTACCTGTATAATACTCTGAAACTTTCAGTCTGAGAAAACTGCACTGTGACTGATACTGAGCTTTGTTCACTCATGTCCATGATTGCAGGTATATATTTATTATAATATGTAAGAGTTCAGAGGAATGGTTTGGACTTCCACATCTGAAAATCAGGCTCTTCTAAGTATAGTTCTAAAATTTATGCTACAAAATAGTTTTACAAAATCATTATTTTCTGTGCCATGGGCTTTTAAAATGTAGTTTTAAAAGCCTCAGTGGCCTTGGTCACTGCGGTTTATAATTCCTCATGTCTGAGGGCAGCATTTGGTGTGGTAAGTTGTGACAGGTTGTGATGGTTTGACCCCAGCTGGCATCTAAGGACCACACAGGGCTTGTTCACTTCCCTGGGGCAAGGGCAGGAGGGTTGGAACAAAGATAAAACTCTTGGGTTGCCATAAGAACAGTTTAATAATTGAAATAAAGCTCAATATAATAATAGTAATAACAATGATAATGAAAGTGGAGATAACAAAAAGAGAGAGGGGAGTACAATCCAAAGAGATGAGTGATCCCAGTGCAGTCCCTCCCCACGCACCCACTGGTGCCCAGCCCATCCCTCACCAGCCTCCAGCCCCTCCTGGCCACTGCCCCAGCTCACACTGGGCATGGCATCCCCTGGTGTGGAACATCCCTGCCCGGGGGGATCAGCTCTCCTGGCCATGCTCCTTCCAGCTGCTGGTGCAGCTCCTCACTGGCACAGCCTGGGACACTGCAGAGTCCTTGGCTTGGGGTGAGCTCTGCTCAGGACAGCTGAAGCATCTGTGTGTTACCAAAATTATTCTGCACTGAATCCAAAACACAGACCTGTCCAGGCTGCTGGGAGGAAAAATAACTGTCCCAGATGACAGCAGGACACTGGCATCTACCAGAGGCTTTGCTCTCAGTCTCAGCAGCAGTGACACCAGTGAAAACTTGTTCCCCCCTCTGCTCCATCAAAATATTTGGGCACTCGGGGTCTCTGTGACTTTGAGTCAAAAGGAAGAGTAACCACAGCCCAGGGTAGCAGGAAGGCTGTTCCCATGTGCTTATTGAAGCATTTACTGTTTGCTACTCCAAACCTTCATACAGTAATAAATGTTGGAGTCAAATCTTGCTTTTTGTTTTTAAGGTTGGGGTTTTTATTCCCGCAGAAACTGATAACTGCTGTGATCAGAGTTTTATTTGCAGCTTCATTAGTCACGAGCCTCTGTTGAGGCTTGGTGCCACGTGTGTTTGCTCTTTAGTTTTTGTTTTTTAAATTACAGCTTGAAGAAAATCCTGCTTAAGCACGTTTAATCTCTCTCTTAAATTGGAGTGTCAACTTATTTCTTAAAGTAGCTGTAGGTGCAGCTTCTGAGAAGTGTTTGTTGGGGTTTTGTGCTGTCAGCCTTGTTGTCAAAAAAATGAAGCTTTTGTGATGAGGCTGCTGATACACAGCCTAATAGCTTTTAAACTAAGTTGGATAAAGAGGGAAAGTTCTTGCAGAAGTTAAGTTCCCACAACTTACATGGAGTTTTTTTTTGGTGTGTAGAGGATTGAAATTTTTCATGTCTTTTCTTCAAAACATGTCATTAAAATGCAAGAGAAATATTGTCCTGCTGCTTAGGTAACTGGTTACTTTTGTGATGGACAAAAGATAATTCAGTATTTTCTACCTAAACTCCTATAAGATCATTAGATTTTCATGCTGTTAGGTGTATCTGAAAATGGTAGATCTGCAAATATTCTGAAGAGAGAAATGATATGTTAGGATGAAAGTGACTTTACCTTGAGGGGTCAACTTCACGCTTCAGTGAGGAGAGAGAGGACTGCTCCAAGTGAAAAGCTTTATTCCCCCTGGAGTTCCATCAGAAAGACTTGGGACAATCTCTCACTCAGCAATTTACATCATGGAAATCATGACATTCTGGGATCATGCTATTTGAATTCTTGGTGTAATAAAGTCATGAACTGTTTTACAGGTTAGAGAAGATTGTATGAGAGATGATCAGGAACTTCATTTGCACTGCTTAGTGTACATGACATGAGGTTTCTGGAGCTCTCTTAAAATAGTCATCCATGGCAAAACAATGTTAAAAGTAGCAATTCAGTAGCATTTTGATAGTTTCTAAAAAAGAACAAACAAAAGGAAATAGTCTTTAACATTTTGATAGTCTCAAATATTATAAACTAATCTGTGCTGTTATTTAGTAAGATACAGATACTTCCATCCCTAGTCAAAGCCAGCCTTTAGCTTTGCCAGTGTGCAGAAGTTACTGAAGTGTTTCTAATGTTCTGTTGTTTTGTATCAGACAGTGTATAAAATAGTGAGTTTACTCCATGTCTTCCTCTCAGTCAGATTGTTAAATGTTAGTTCTTAGCAGCTTCCCTTTAACAAAATTTAAAACCTTTAGTAAATATCTAGTGAGTACTTACTAATACTTCATGTGTTTTTAAGGGTAAGGTTATGTAGTACCAATATATTTCACACTTCCAATGGCAGGTTTTGAGAGCTGATAAGCTTTATTCAGAGTTATTACATAAGCATGACATACTTTTCCAGAAACTCACAGGCATTTAAAATGCTGCTGCTCAGCATAGGGAGCACTGATAAACTGAAATCAGCTGATGCTTTGTCTGTGTCAGCTATTTGGGTGAAAAACTTACAGGAACACCGAGCTAACTTGTCTCTTTGCATCAGTATTGAGTATTAAATGTAGAATAAAATAATGACCTAGATACTTGAGCCATTTAGGAATGCAAGGACTTCGGGCTATTTGCCTGCCCTTAAAATTGCTTGTTCCTGCCAAAGTTGGTAGAAGTGAATCAGGAGCCAGGACTTGCTGTAACTCCAGAGCGTGGAGATGGCTTTTTGTGTGCACAGAGGGATGGACTAGTCCTGTCCCCACTGAGATGAAGGACTTGTGCTTTGTGGAGACAGGCATGGGCCCTCAATTTTTAATTTGTTTTTCCTGTATTTCTTAAATATCACTGCTGTTCTTCTATTACTTGTGGCTGGCATAGAAATATGCACAGGACTGACAGCTGTATGTGTGGTAAGTAGAATTCACATGCTAACATGTTTATACCTTTATTTGTTACAAGTAAATCAGCCAAGACAGCCTTCTCTAAGTGGGGTGGGTGTTACTGACATTGATTTACAGCTGACTGAAGAGGAAGGGGAGGCAGTGAGGACTCTGGCTCTAATTATTCAACATCCGGCTCATCCGTGCCATTTCCCAGCGCCGGCAGCTCCCTCTCAGGTAGCAGCCCGTACTCATTTAGGAAAGCCTCCACATCCACAGCAAAAAACTCCTCGTTGAACTGTTCAGAAACACTAATGAAATTGCTCAGGAGCTCCCCGGCCTTGTAGACCAGCAGGGAGGGCAGCACCTCGCTGGAGAAGCGATCCCCGGCGCCCGTGCTGGAGGCCCTGATCTTGCAGAACTTGACGGTGGGGTACTCGGCCGCCAGGCACGTCAGGCTGCTGTTGAGGGCCTCGCAGCCCTTGACGCCGTCCTCGTAAATGTGCACGATGACCGTGGTGGTTTTGTGCTCCTTCTCCACGGCCTCCAGGAACTGTTCCCCGTCCTGCAGCTCGCACAGGAAGCCGAACTTGGGCCCGAAGCTGAGCCGCTGGTGCATGTCCTGCATGCAGCGCTTGCGGTACTGCTGTAGGCAGCTTTCGTCCTCCTGCGCCGCGTGGATCAGCTCGTACTCCTGCATGCTCATCTGGGGGCAGCCAGAGAGTGAGGTTAGTGACGGGAGCCCCGTGCAGCTGGCATGGGGACACACCCACCTGTTGTCTGCAGAGCACCTAAAGCTGAGCTAGAAGAACCATCCCTCCCTACAGTGACTCCAGGAGGTCTTGCTGAGGGACAGGTGAAGATCCTGTCTCAACACCTGCCTGTCAACATGGTGGTACTGAAGGCAGTGGCCACACCTGGCAGAAATTTATGGATCTCAGAGCCTGCGCTCTCAGAGCCTTTGATCCAAATTTTGCCAGTAGGCACAGGTTTAATTCCTGTGTTATTGGGGGTTTGGTTCCCCTCTGTTTCAGAATTAGTAAATGGTCGTGAGGTTACAGGGTTTTAGGTTTTTAAACCTGCTAAAAATTTTAGCATTGCATTAACCAAGGATAGAGCATTGTGGCAGGGAAGGGAGGAAGAAAGGTCAAGCTGTGCTGTGATAGATGTGAAATACACTGCTTGTTTTACTGGAGTTACCCTTTGCTTGAGAGAAGACTGGATAAAGAGAATCACAGAGCCACTAATTAAGGTTGGAAAAGCCCTCTAAGATCATCAAGTCCAACCATTAGAACCAGCACTGCCAAATCCACCTCTAACCCATGTCACTGAGTGCCACATTCCTATTTTTTTTTTTTATTCTTTCAGGAATGGTGATACCATCAATGCCTGGGCAGCCCCTTCCAATGTTTGCCCATCCTCATGGGGAAGAAATTTTCCTGATATGCAATCTAAGCCTCCCCTGAAACAACTTGTGGCTGTTCCCTCTCCTCCTGTCCCTGTTCCCTGGGAGCAGAGCCTGACCCCCCCGGCTGTCCCCTCCTGTCAGGAGCTGTGCAGAGCCACAAGGTCCCCCCTGAGCCTCCTTTTCTCCAGGCTGAGCCCCTTTCCCAGCTTCCTCAGCCACTCCTGGTGCTCCAGCCCCCTCCCCAGCTCCATTGTTTTGCACACGTGTTCTGTCTGCATTGTGAGAGTTCTGCTAAATTACACAGAAATAGAGTGGAAAATTCAAGATTTTCTACCTAATAACAGGCAGGTTTTATACAGAGCCAAAGTGAATCCTTTTTGTTTATCTTACCTTACGGCGGAATCTCTCTCGAGTGTCTTTGTCATCTCTGCTGAAAGATCTGTGTGGTGAGGACATTTGTCTAAGCATTTCTTTCTTACTCAGGGGTAGGGAGTCTCCATCTTCGCTCTCTAATTTGAACTTCCTCCAGTCATTGATCACACCTTTGGGCCCTAAGGAAGATGAAGTTGGGTGAGAAAGTGGCTGCAACAAGAGGTTTCCTGAGAAGTTTCTGTTCTTTGCTGGTTTGTCCTTCTGTGCCTCAGTTTATCTGTCCCTACTCCTTCCAAAGCACTCTCCAGGAGTGCTGAGAACCAGAGCTTTTGGATCAATGTGTCCCAAAAAGAAAGAAAGGGTTTTTCTTGCCTGGATCACTTGGGTGATCTGGTTCCCATCAGGATACTTTGGAAGGATTTTGGTGAGCTCTCTGAGCAGTTAACTTGGATGACAATGTGGAAACATGATAAAACTGCCATGTTGGCCAAAGGCGGTGCTTTTTAGACAAATATTTGATTTCTTTATAGACAGGTTATTTAAATGTTAATTTAAATATTTAATAAAATTTAAATATTAGATGTGCATAAGGACTCAGAGTAAAACTAAGAATGCAGGACATTTGAGATTATTTTTAAAAACCCCAAACAATACCTGTTGCACTGGAAGAGTAACCCAAAAGGCAAATGATAATTCTGATTGTAATGCCTATCTTGGTCTTTGGAGCTGCTTGATTAAACTGCTTAAGTTTTGAAATTATGAAAAAAAAAAATTTCAACATTCTGGTGCTGTTTTTCAAAATGAAAACATTTAAACTGCATCTTAGATTATAAAGCAAAAACAAAGAATATTTCACTGTTTTCAGAGGTGAAGTCTCCTATGGAAAATTTAGAAAAGGCTGGGTAAGCAGTTCTCCTTTTCACAAGGAAGATGTGATGAAAGTGAGATGTGAGGTGTGTGTGTAGATATATATAATTTTTTTTTCCCTGTAGAATAGTTTGGAAAGGACCTTAAAGTTCATCTCATTTCACCCCCTGCCATGGGCAGGGACACCTTCCACTAGTTCTGTTGCACAGAGCCCCATCCAGCCTGTGCATATATCATAATCTTGGCCAACAGCAGCAAGGCTGGTTGGGAAAGAACGTCGGAGTTATTACAAGAACTGCATTCATTGTAGCTCCAAGGAAAAGGAGCCCCTGGAGCAGAGGAAGGGAATGATTGGCATCCTGTTACCTGGCAGTGGGGTGGAGGAGCTGAGAGCTGAACACAATGTCAGTACTTATAAAAATCCTGGTGATTGAGCACTGGATTAAAGAGAGTGATGGTTTTGAGTGAGGCCTCTTTTTAAAGCTTCTAAATTCTGTGCTGTGTTTGCCGCAAGGGGCATTTTTAGCACCGAGTGTTCCTGCTGTAAGAAGGAAAAAATAATTTTGCCTATCCAGTGAAACGTTATCACCTAGTTCTAATGTGGGTTTTGTTGCTCTTTTGTTATTTTCTCTCCTCCCCTGGAGAGCAGAGTGAAACAATAAACCACAGGAGTGAGACAATAAACCAACAGGAGCCGTGTTGGGCTGTGGCTCTTGGTGGCTTTGTCAAATGTCCCCTGTGTTTGCCCTTTGCTTCAGGTTTGAGGAGGAGCAGCACAACGTTTGGTGTCACCTACCCTCCACGGGGCTGTCACTTGCCCCAAAATACCTTCTCATTGCCTTTGGAACCTGTGTTTTTGTGCAAGAGGTTTGGCCACCGGAACAACTGGAATTCTGGGCTTCCCCAGTGAACACCGACAGTTTAACTCATTTTTGGGAAAAAAAACCCAGTTAGTTTCCTTGCCTGTGTGTGTTGCCTGTCCTTCAAAGTCTTCTTCCAAGCTGGTGCTCACATTTTCTTCCATTTCAGTGGCTGGAGTAGGAGATGCTGCAAGTCCCAAAGGGACAACAGTTAATAACAGGATAGCAAAGGGATAAGCTTGCAGCAGGTACAGGACAGTGTGTAATTTCCTGTAGCTGGTGAGTATCTGTAAAGATCAAAATACACATGGTAATTATGGAGCTTGTCATTGACCCACAGAAAGCAATCTCCTTAAAAATGTGCCTGGCTAGATTCTCATGTGAGGGTTCCTTCATTATGCTGTTCCTTCCCAGTCACTGGAGAATATCAGGGACACGGTCATGGGAAATAGTGGGTGTGAAACTTCCTGCAATGGATATGAGTACTGAGTATTTTCTTACTTTTTTTTTTTTTTTTTCTTTTTAATCCCTCTTGGAACTGGGATCCTATTAACTCTCCAAGTGCTGTAAGTATTTATTTTTAAGGGTTGCCCAAATTGCTCATTTCACATAAAGAAAAAGGAGCCAAACATTTGAACCTGTTGGGCAAGAAACCTCTGAACATCCTGGTGCTGGTTGGGCCATGTTTGTTGCAAAACAGCAAACTGATGGTGGTTATAAATCAAAATCACTTTCTTGTTCCACCCTTTCCATAAACCAGGCAACCCAAAAAGCCAGATGACACTCTCAGAGCACTGTGATTCACCAACACCCATTTTGTCTCTTACAGTGGAGTTTTTGATGGAGAGCCACATTTATTTTGAGTGTTCCCACCGAGGACATGATCCCAGATCAGTGGTGCCAGAGCACTACAGAGCACCAAGAAATCTTAAGGCAGGTGATGTGAGTGTTCCCATTAAGGCTAGACTAGTTTCAGCTGTTCAGGTGCTAAGCTAAGCTTTGTTCCACTTCACAGTAACAAAGATGTTCTCATGCCATGTTATTTAAAGGCTGCTGGGGTATTAGACTGGAATGACAAATAGTGATGTATGTGCCTTCATTTTTCCATAGCACCATCAAGAGAAAATGTGGAATAACGAGCAGGACACAAGGTATCTGATTCTTGTATGTATTGGGACTAAAGCTGATTAGCAAATGTGCAAATAAATTGTTCCAAGCATGTATCCATGACAATTAATCAAAACTTGTGGGAAACATTGCAAGTAAGTTTGGAGGAAAACCAGGTAATTAATTAAGCTTCATTAGTATAAATTCTCTTGGTTGCTTTATGGATAGGCTGTTGTCACTGCACAGATCCAGATTATCAGATCACTTGCTATTCCCTCAGTTCTGAAATAGAAATCTGAACTAATCCCTTCTCACTAGGCAAAACTAAGAATCTTTGCCATGGCAGGGATGAACAGATATATATTCTGGGTCAAACCCTTAAGTCATTCCCTCAGCTTACATGGACATCTACAATAAGCTCTTCTGGCTGCTGCAGTGGATTTTCTTTGTTATGGAGGGGACAAGAGGATTTGATTTTTTGTGTGCTTTGCTGTTTCAGAGCTTTGAGCTGCAAAGCACAGGGTATGAAACTCAAGCACTCAATTGCAGGCTCAAACCAGAAAACTTGACTCTGCTTTTGGTGAAACATCTCTCTTCCCAGAGGTGGGAACAGATTGCTTAACAAATGAAAGGTGTCTGTAAAATTTACGTTACTGATCTCTTGTGCCCCATAAATCTGTGAAGATTAGGTGAATCATAACAGTGTAAAGGCTGTGTTTCACCACTCTTCTGCAGTGTGGCACACTGCAGGCAACAGCCCTGACCATGCACAGGCTGCTGGGAGGCTGACCATGGGCTGGGGGTGGGAACTCCTAAAGCTTAATCCTGTCCCTAAAGCTTAAACCGTTCCCCTTTCAGCTCAGTGGGGCTGCAAATCCTTGTCATTCTTATCTCAGCCCTGGGAGAATGGGGCTGGCTGAGCCAGGTGTTTCCCAAGCAGGCAGCTGAGGAGAAGGCACATGGACAGGGTGGTCCATGGGAGGGTGCTCCAGGCTGAGCTGGCTCTCCTCAAGGAAAGTGCGGCGGAAGCTCTTGCGTGTGTCATGTGTGGGCAAAGTCAGGCAATCACCTGGGCAGGGAACTCTCCCACATCCTCGTCAAGGGTTGAGGTGGAGCTCTTTTGTGGCTGGGTGGGGTTTTTTTTTTTTNGAGGAGGTGTTCTTTTATGTGCCAGGCAAGCAGCATTTTCCAGAGTTAAAAATGAGCTTCCCAATAAATGAGGAAGTGTGGGTGCTGCCAGCTGTGGAGGTTGTTGTTATGCAAGTGCCTCTGTGAGGAAATGTCCCTGTGTAAGGCTGAGTCAGTGCAGCAGAGAGTGTCACAGAGTAGGTCAGGATGGCCCATCACGTGTCTCAGATGAAAAGGTGTCACCTGCTTGCCTCTACAGGTGTGCTGGGACCTGGTGTGCCCGGCATGGGGACAGCTGGAACCCTCCTCTGTATCACATGGCAGCTCTTGCAAGAGCAGCAGCCCCATGGAGAGGCTCATGTGGGTGCAAGTGGGTCATAATTTGTTGACTGATAGTGTTGTCTTTTAGAGATTCCTTTAAGGTCATCAACCTGAGTTGGCCTGAGAGCATTGTTAGGCCCAGGACTCAGAGGCAGCAACTCACAGCATGGGGATGATTGGATTCAGCAGGAATGGCCTTGTGTCCTGGAGAACGACCATCCCTGGCCATCCCTACCTCCTTTAACAGATTCCCTACTGCTTTACAGCTGATTATTTTCTTTTTATTTTAAGTGATGTAACTGTGCAGTCTCTCAATCCCAACACATAACTGGCTCAGGGTAGGAGCACAGAGTCCCCTGAGAGGGTGTTGTGTCACACAGCAGGAAGGTGTGCAGTGTTGGTGACGTGATGATTAATGCCATCACTGGAGTTAGTTATGTCTCCTAGTTTTGAGGAAGCATCCACAGACCTTCCAGCCCATCAGCTGCCATTGGTACTGATCCCAAGCTTCCCCTTTGTACCATTCTGACATGCCAGGTGAACAGCAGTCTCTGCGGAGGGGGAAATTGCTACTTTATAAAATATTTTGTATTTTCATTAGCTTTTCTTATTGGTTTGATGACTGAAAGTGGCTCCTGAAAAGTTCAAATGGGTGTAACAACTTCTCCTTATCAGGTCTGTGGGTCATCCATGCACTAGGCCCTATTTTGTCATGCATATGGTGGCTTTACATAAGTATTTTAAGAGACTGATCATTCTGTAAGTTCTTTACTTTCCTGTCTTTCTGTCAAATTTTCTGAGTGAAGAAATGGAGAAGGTTTTCGTGTCCAAAACCTTCTTCAGCAAGAAAAAACCCAAAGGCAAAGTATAGGCCTGATGCTACCATTGAATTTCTGTGAGCTCTGGACGTGTTGTAGATGAGAAGCTGAATCCCTCTTACTGCTGCTCATTCCTCTGGTGTCATTAAACTGGATGGGCCAGCCTTACTACAGGGTAGAAATAACCATTTAATGAAGTGGTTCCTTTTTATCCAATGTGGAAGAAGGTTTACTGCTTAGTAACAAAGCATAGAATCATGGAATGGCTTGGGATGGAAGAGACCTTAAAGCCCATCCAGCCACCCCCTGCCATGGGCAGGGGCACCTTCCACTGTCTCAGGTTGCTCCAAGCCCCGTCCAACCCGGCCTTGAACACTTCCAGGGATCCAGGGGCATAATTTTATGCCTTTGGCCTTCACAGAGATGTCCCTGTTTACCCAAAATTACAATTTTACTATTTTATCTTGCTCTTATCTTCTGCGATAGCTCAGGAAGAAAGCACTGCAGCTGTGTACTTGTTATGAAGCCTTATTTAATCCTTGTAAAAGATTGCAGCTGTAAATACAAAAATAATGTCTTGTAATTGTGAGTTATAGTTACAGAAGAGAAGGAAATTAAAAGAAAAATATCCCTAAACAAGCTGTAAAAGGCAAGATGCATTCTGCAAATGACAAAGCCAATAAATAAAATTTGCTTTCCAATATAAGAGTTTTTGCTGCTAGTCCAGTAAGTAAAAAAGTAATATTTTTCTTAAAGTATAAACATGTTCTAGGCACAAATTGCTGCTTTCCATCTGTGCAAATCCAGCTGAAAATGCTGTTTGTGGCTGGGTTTAGATCAACAGGTCAGCAGCAGGCTGCGAGTCCCCAGTGGTCAGTGGGATATTGCTGGGGAACTGGGAAGTGTGATGTTTTGGGGACCCTTGAGGGGGAGAGTGAAAGCTGGAGGGTGTTTGGCAGTGAGATGTGGTTGCACATCTCTGTGTCGAGCTCCATGCGGGTGGGTGCTCAGCCAGGATGTGCTCTGAGTGTTCCCTTGGCTCTTGGGAAGAGTGTTTGAACTTGAGCAGCACTTCCCTCTCCCAAGGGCTAATTTGATTCTTGCTTCTCTGCCCCTTTTCCCTAGTTCCCAGTTGCAAGATTCCCTCCCTGATTGCTCCTGTCCTCTCTCTCAAATGGCAAGTAATAGTCACAGACGTACCTGGCACATGGGCAGCTTCTGAAACAAGCAAGACAAGAGAAGGAGCAGGGATGGATTTAAATGTTCAGGTTCCTGAAATTTGGGAGAATTGGGTAAAATAACGTGGAACTGGAGAAGGCATCATTCCCCCTGCCTGGGCAGTGGAATGGAGCCAGTCCCCCTTTCTTCATGTACCCTTGGGAGGGTCAGCATCCTCCTGTGCCTGCAGCAGGGACAGATTTCCAAGAATCCTTCCTCATGGATGCACTGAGGTTGGCAGGAGGCATTAGCAGCATTATGTAATCAAGATCAGTGCTGAGTTTGGAGTTCCAGGCCTTTGCTCAAGGCCCTACAGCACCTTCCATGATGTGCTCCTGGGCCCTGTGCCAGGGAGCAGCAAGCGTGGAGCTCCTGCAGCTCCCCTTGCATCACGGGCAGTCAGATCCCTTACAGGAAAGTGGCTAAAGACAGGCTTAAGAGCCAACCTGCTTTGACTGCTTGTGTCATCCCAAGGTGCAAAGACAGGCTGATTGTGTGGCAAAATGGAAAACATCCTGGGCTGACCTCAAGGAAAAAGTGTGGTGTGTCATGGAGTGATCAGGTCACCGTGGCTGGGAAAAAACATAATTTCAAAACACTGGGCGAGGACTTCATTTGCTAGAGAAGAGGTCATGTGATGGGAATAAAACATAAAGCAGGCTGGGCTGATGCAGGGAGCACGTCATTGGGACTGATGAGAGGGTTATGGGATTGGATTATTCCCTCTATCCGCTTTGGCAGAGTTATTCTGTTCTTTATTTGTGAGGTCGAAACATTTTAAATAGATGAGTCCAATGTTTCATTTATCCTTAAGGCTTTGCCAATTAGGAAATGCTTTATGTGACTACCCCTGTCTTCTATGTTGGCTTGCAAGAGCATAGGATTAAATAAATATCCCTTTCTCTTCCTCTTTATTTTAGTCTTTCAGAATTTGGCCTATAATTATGCACCAGGAATTATTCATCTTTTCTGGATTGCACATTTATTTCTGGATATCACTCCGAAACAGGAAATTAGCTCAATGCCTTCACAGCAATCAGTGACAGGACAAGAAGTAATAGTTTCAAATTGCCAGACAATAGCTTTAGATAAAATACTGGGGAGAAATTCTTCCCTGTGAGAGTGGGCAGGCCCTGGCACAGGGTGCCCAGAGAAGCTGGGGCTGCCCCTGAATCCCTAGCAGTGTCCAAGGCCAGGTGGAACAGGGCTTGGAGCAACCTGGGCTAGTGGAAGGTGTCCCTGCCCATGGCAGGGGTGGCACTGGATGGGCTTTAAGGTCCCTTCCATCCCAAGCCATTCCATGATTTTATGGTTCTGTGATTCACTTCTACCAGAGTACCACAGTTTTGTCTGGAAAGCTAGAATGCAGGTATTTTAAAGAGGACTTGTTTTATTTTTTGAGGAAAAATTACAGTTGTCATTTTTATGGCAATAGTATTAGTATTGCCAGTAGTTGCCATGTCAGATTTCATTTAGCATTAACAAAAAAAATTTATTTGGAAAAGCTTAATTTTGTATATGGAGTGGTGAATATCTTTTGAAACTTGGGATTCAAATTTTGGGGCATGTTACATATTTGTTGGAGCAGCTCCATCATTGTTACTATTGTGATGAATTAATCCTTTTCTAAAAATTTTTCTGCCAGGAAACCTATTATTGATTTATCCTCTTTTAAAACAAACTTGGCTCTATCAAGCAGGGTGGAAGAGAAGGGTGGGATGATACTGAGAAAATGTCTATTTGAAGCAAGAGGGAGCAGACAACGTTTTCAAATGCAGATTATTTAAGGGCACGAACCTCAATCCATGTTTAACCTCAATGCCTGGCCTGATTTGTCAGATGGATTGGACAGTCTGGGCAGAGTTTTCAGTTGATTTTTCAGTGTGTGTTTCTTTCTGAGCTCCATGTTCATGTTTGCTGAAGTTGACACATCCTTCAGAGCCTTGGTTGGAGTTGATTGCTGTATTTAGCAAAGTCATGATGGATGGCAGAAGCCCAGGGGAGAGATTGTGCATATTTTTTTCCCCAAGCTGAACAGACGTTTGCAGTGTGTATAACCCCTGTAATTTGTCAAAAATCTCTTGTGTCGGGGCTGTAACTCTGGCACCGACTGGAGGCAGGTGCTTGGAGAGGTTGATGGTTGGTGTTTTATGGAAAAAGGAAGGAACTTGAGATTAATTAATGGTCTAGAAGTACTTACTGTGAGGACTTTGAGCAACTGTTTCTGCTCCTTTCCATCAAAAATTAAAGATGCCTGTGGGGCAGGGCTGAGAGGAATCAACACTTGTGAAGATGGAAGAGCATCTACTGTCTCTTTTGGGATGGGTTTGACCAATGCCTCCTAAGGCTCTGGACATGTAAAAAATTGCCCATAATAAACAGCTAATAATATAGTTTTGGAATTATAACATTTCTTTCTGGTGTTTTTTTCCCTGGCCTTTTTTTTTTTTCTCCTTAGCTGGTTGATGTTCTTTTCAAATTTATATTTGTAACTATAAATCTGTAGGAATATTTGCTTTTACTTTTTTCCATATCTACACTTTGTTACCATCATTTGGAAAAAGCAGGTTTGACTTAGCCAACAGGCTTCCTCTAAAGCAAGGTCTAAACAGTCATTATCTCAAACTTGAGAGCTAAGCAATTCAAAAAGATGAAATTCTTCACAACATCTTTCATATTGATGTGGTTTTTTTTATTCCTGGCTTTCTCTGAGCGTTAACAGCCATCCTCTGTGAGATGTGTGAGGATCTCGTTTGCTGCTTTCCCATCATTAAGAATTTAGATTATCTTGTAATTCTGACCCTCTCTCACTGAATTAGTGCCTTTCTCTGGAGCTGGGCCTCCTCGTTCCAGATGAAGTCCCTGTGTGAAGGGAGAAGAGTGAAGCATCTACTGCTTTGGCCACTGGGCAAATACCCTTGACCAGGGATATTTATTGACTTTGTGGCAGTTGAATTAGATTTACACATCTTGTGGTGCTGATTTGGGTGTAAAGTAAGTCACAGCAGAGCAAGACCTTGCTATGGCAGGGAAAGGGACAGGTGACCTTGGGTAGTCAGGCAGTGGTGGAGTCCCCATTTCTGCAGGGATTCAACAGTGGCTGCCCCTGCATGTGGCCCTTGGGGACATGATTTGGCCTTGGCAATGCTGGGTAAATTGGTTGGATTCAATGATCTTGAAGATCTTTCCCAACCTAAATTCTGTGGTTCAGCTTGTGCTCTCAAGACTTTGTGTTTTCCAGCCTGCTGCCTTGGAACTCTTCCTGTAGGACTGGCAGAGCCAAGCAGTAGTGCTTGCTTGTGATTGCCAGGTGCTTCCTCTTCCTCCATTCCCTTTTTTATTCTTCTGCTAAAGTGTCCTGAGTGCATCTCTGCATCTTAGAACATCTGACAGATTAATTTTCTCATTTCTCTTAAGTGGGAAGATCCAGAAGTAAAAGTGGTCTATCTGTATTTGTCAAAGGCAGCAGAAATGCTGCAAGGAGGACACTGCCAGTCTGGAGTTGGGTTCAGTATATCCAAAAGAGAAGAAAAAAATTCCTCTGTTGAACTGTAAAGCTGTGGTCAGCTGGATGTGGTTGTGCTTTTGGTTTTGGTTTGGTCTTTTCTTTTACTTGATCATTTACCAAAAAATGGAGTTACCATGAAATCAATTAAATTATGGATGCCCAGGTCCTTCTCCAACCAGCTGCTCATTTGCTTGTAATACCAGAAATAACATTGTCTCCACTGAATGATCCTGACATCCCTGTGGCAACTATGATTGCATGGAGTCAGTGATATTAGGAATGTATTCCTCTTATTACCTTTATTAATCAGAAGATGAAAGCCAAAGCAGACAGGATTGTGTGGCCACTGAAAGCCCTGGAGTGTTTACATCAGGCCTGTAACTTCCTTATATCCCAGAATCACATCCTGGCTGGGGCTGGAGATCATCCAGTCCAGCCCCCCCTACTAGAGCAGATGGATCTTATCCAGTTGGGTTTGAATGTCTCCTGAGGAGGGGACTGCACAGCCTCTCTGGGCAGCCTGTTTCAGTGCTCAGTCACCCTCACAGAAATGTTTATCCCTTTCCTGCACAGAGCTTTCATACCATTCATGTCATTCCAGAGGCTTCATGGTTTCCTTTGGATCCTATGATTGACTTGTGACTATAAATGGTGAGCTTTCATCAGCTAATTTGTAAATATCTTTGCATGTGGCTTGTAAAACTGCACAAAATTAGAATTACTATGCTTCCTTTTCAGACCCAAGCGAGGCAAACTGGGGTTGCAGTTATGCAGCAGCTGAGGCATGTACATGCATTTCTCTGAGCATGTAAATAACTGTCATGATTTTAAGCACAGGCTGATGGCTTAAAACACATGTTCCCTCTCCTGCTCCAAAACACAGCTCAGATAAACAGCAGAGCAGATCCTTTCCCAGGGACTTGCTTTTATTTATGTAGAAACTGGAGCACAAATGCTGGGCCAGTTTGTCTGTGCACACTTTGTTGTTTCTAAGACTTCTTCACAGGGACTGCCACGGCTCTATGCAAAAATGAATTCCAAATATTTTACCCTTCTCTGTGCTCAGGCTATAGTTGTGTCACCTCCTGAGAAGCCATCTGACAGTGTTCTTCAAGGCTTCTGACATTCACTGAGTACAAGAGCATCAGCAGCAAAGCATGTTGTAACAAGCAGGAGGAGAGACTAGGAGCTTGTTGCAGAGGAGAAGGAAAAGGGAAAAAAGAGGAAACAAAATGATCTGGTAGGAAAAGACCTTGCTGTAAATCCCTCTGATTCATTTCATCCACTTCATGTGTACATAGCAGCACCCCAATGCCAATTTACCCCTCCCAGGGATGGGATTTGGAGCTGAGCCCAGGGGCAGTGTTCTGATTGCCCTCGTGCTGGGAACACGCTCCTGCCAACTCAAGGAATGACAGGATCACTGATATTGTGGCTCCAGGAGAGGGCAAAGTGCCCCAATTCCTTGGATTCCTGGGACAACCTTGAGGGTGAATGGAAAATATGCTCAACATAGGTGCCTGAGCATGATGTTCCTGGATTTAGTTACCTTCTGCAGCAACCCAGAGCAGCCCCAGCTGTGCTGCTCCTGGGGCTGACATGATAAGATAAGCCAGGTCCTGACCCCTTCTCTTGGCAGCAGGTGGCCATGGGATCACAGGAGTCAGGACAAGAGACACTGGAGGTGTTCTGATGGTGGGTTTTCTCCTCTCTGCACATTTGTTTGTGGAGCAGGGTGTGATGTTTGGTTAAGCCCAAGCCTGACTCCAGCTGTGAAGGCTGTGACAGATGTGGGAAGTGGATGGAGGTGCAGGCCTAGCAGTGTGCTGTGCCTGGGAAAGGAGAGGAATTCCATGAGCATTAGAAGTAATGAAATCTGATTTTTTTTCCTAGGATTCATTGTCTAATGATTTTGGCACCTAAAAGCTTTTTGCTGTGGCTTCAGCACTAAGTGGGGCTCTATTTGTGGATTCTCCAGTGCTGAAGAATAAGAAGCGAATACAAGTGAGAGAATTCCCTCTCCCTTTGGGAGAATCAGGCTCAGATACAAACCCAGAGAGTATCATACGTCAGAGAAAAACCATGCTATTTCAGATTGCCATGATGTCAGAGATTTGGGTTTACTTGCTAAGTGACTGTTGCAGCATTAGCTGTCCCAATGGAACAGCTCAAATATGAATCAGTTTGTAAGAGCCTCATTTATTGATGTGTTCCAACAAGGTCTTTAAAAAAATAAAATCACAATTCATTTAACTATTTAACAGCACCAGATTAGGCTACATGGCAGCAAATCTGTGTTAATCCCTTTACTTTAAACATTGTAGGAGAGTCTTGGATGATGCTTCAGTATTCATACTGAACAGAAGGGTATAATCAAATTTTAAAGTCTTAGAATGATTGTTACTCTGCTTTAAATAAACAGCACTTTCTAAAATTAATTGATTCATGGAATCATAGAATGGCTTGGGTTGGAATGGATGTTGAAGGTAATTTTGTTCTAGCCCCCTGGCATGGGTAGGAACACCTTCCACTGGTCCCTTAAGGCAGATGTGGATAAACACATTCTGGTGTGAGGTTTGCCATGGGCTGTGGGTTACTGACATTGCTGAGACAATTGGTTTCAGTGACATGAAGCCCTTTCTGGATGAGCTACAGACCTTGACTCATCTTGAGAGGATGCAGGCATGGATAATTGGGACCATAATTTGCTCTTCTTGGCAGAGGTGGTCCCTGGAAGCGAAGCACTGGAGGTGGCTGTGGTGTGGGTGCTGAGGAAGCCCCTAGGGTCTGAAGGCACTATGTTTAGATCTCAGACCGTCCATGTCTGTCTTGTTTCCTCCTCTGGCAGAGCCTGACTTCTCCTAGTCCTTTCTGAGCACTTACTTCATCCTGTTTGGCTTAAGGCTTAGCCTAGTTATTTTTAGCTAGGCCGTATTTCCAAATGTGCATCTTATCCGTGACCAAATGTGGAGTGTCACAAAATAAACCTGGGCACATCCAGTGTGGAAGGGGACAAAGGTGAGCAGCTGGCAGGTGCTGCTGCCTGGGATCTCAGGACAGAATTGAGGCCTCCCCACGACTGGTTGTGCGTGACATTGAATGTTCACAGCACCCACCTCTGAACCGGTGGCCAACAGTGACCATGGACCTGGATTTAATTTGGAGTTGCCAGGGAAGGTGGTTCATCATTGTGTGCTTGCAGAGAGGTGAGGTCCAAGGGTTTGTCTCATAACTTCCTCTAAAACACTCTGCATTTGCTTTAAGGCCTTTCTTACGGGATCGCTGTGCTGTCACTGCTTTAAGCCTGGACAGTGTCCCTGCTCCCAGGAGGAATGGGAATGAATCCTTGGCTTCTCCTGGAGGAACCTTTTTTCAAGGATTCCAGCAATTCAGAAGGATGGGAATCAGCACCCCAGTTGTTTTATTGGTGCTTTGTGCCAGAATGCCAAGCCTTTATTATAACATGTTTTCATCTGAAATTATGATAAAGTCTTTAATTCCATGCAAAGCAACTCTGTAAAGTACTGCACAAATGGAATAATTCAAGAATATTTTAATTATGTCACATTATGAATGATTTACACTGCTAAAATGGCAAGGATATGCAAATAGAAACAAATGTCATTTCCAGCTGCCATTTGAATGCATTCCTTTAATGTTTTCAAAACAAAGAGATTGCTTTTGTGGAAGATCAGCTCTGTCTGCAGGAATCACTGCTCCTGCCATCCCTTCCCCTGATAGAATGCAGCAAGAGAAACTATATGGTATTTGCTCACTGCAATTTCCTGCATTTTTCTTATTTGTCTGATCTCTGGCTGATAGATTGGAGAGGCTTCTGGGTCATCAAAAAAGAGTTCCTTGTTTTGGTAGGCAAATATATGGAGCTATTTTTCAGGCTCATCATTATTTCTCTGAGTGTTGTTGTCTTCATTTTCCATGTCTGTCCATAACAAAAATGCCAATGAAAAATTGAAATGTTTAATTTTAGCTTAAATAAGAAAAATTACACGAGGTGACATAAATTCACCAAGCCTTTCACTTGAAGTTGGAAGGGGTGGGGTTTTCTGTTTTGGTTTGGTTTTTGTTCTTTCACTCAGGAAGTGCAAATCCCATAATTTTGGCCAACTCTGCTCATACCTGGTGCAGGTGGGGTTGCAGGTGCCTTGTGGGGTTGTTAATCTGGTGTCATATCATTGGCTATGTGAAAGAACACAATAGGTCTAAAAGATGAGATGGGATGGGAAGCTAAGGATGATGTGGATTTTTCCTAAGTTCTTGCAGTTCTACATTTAAGATTCTTCTGAAGTTGCAGAGCTGGTGCTGAGTGAGAGTCACAACCTCCCAGAGCTCCAGGCAGTTACCCCACTGAGCTGCCTAATCCTGGACTCCAGTGCAGTATTTATGGAGAATTATTTCTCCACCAATTGCATTGGTCAGGCTCTGGTTTTTGCTTTGGAGGGCTGGAAGGGGGCAGGAAATGCCCTTTGGTGCAGTGATTCACCCAGGAAAAACCTTTGCAGTTGAGCTGAGGGTATGACCAGATGACACCATGAGTACTTTGAAGGTGTGAAGTACCTGTAGGGTTTTTGAACTTTGTAAATGAGGAATATGGGAACTGTGTGATGGCTTTGAGACCCACTGCTGCTAGAGAGGAATTCCCCTTATCACTGGAAACCAGCAGTTGAACATCCTGGGGTATAGTAATTATCTTTAACTCTGTTATTTGCTCTCAAGCTGTATTATTTTGGTGATTATCTGTCATGCCCTAATGCATTTCCCCATCTTTTAGCTGTGCTGTAATTGTAATTGCTAGGATTAGATATTAATATTTATAACAAAGATCAGCTTAAAATCCCACTCTGAAACAGGATGAAGCACTTCCATATAATTTTAGCAATCTGGTACAGATCAGCTGCAGAATAATGGGTTAGGTTGAAATTATTCCCTCTTGTCAAAAAGATGTCAAATACTTGCAGGAAACCTGTGAAGCCATTGATTGTGCAGATGATACTGATTGTGTAAGGGGGTAGAAGCAAGAATCCAAGGTGTAATTTTGCCCCAAGGTTTCTTGACCACTCAGACCTGTCCTATTAAAAACATGATCATCTTCTGGGGATCTCAGCTGTCCAAAGCAAACTCTCAGAGCCAAAAAAATGGGGGGTTTCTCAATATTTTTATGTAATGTATCCTTTATACCTTTAGTTACATACCTGTCACCTGCCTAAAACTAGTGCTGTCACAGCAGCTACAGAGGCAATTGTCTAGGATACATTTGGGTTATTATTCTTTCACACCAATATTTGTGCTCACCAAAACATTCTTTTGCAAGAAAACAATTCTTGCAAAGCCAAGCTGAGATAAGATACCTGGATAAGAAGGATTTATTCTAAAGTTAGTATTTAGAGATCCTTGGAAGCTCCAAAATAAGCCCAGACATGAACATTTTCTGGAGATTTTCCCAGAGATTTGAGACCTTCACTCACCCTTCCCCAGAGCACACAACTCCATCCCAACAGAGGCAGAAGGAATGGTGTCTTTATATTCTCTTGCAGATCCTTATATACAGGTTAGTATTCAAAGGAAGGTTGCAAAAGAGTAGAAATTCCATTTTTGAATCAAATCAATGCCAAAATCAAATAAAGAGAGACAGGATTCCACGCAAGGAATATAAAAGCCCTGGTAAATTAGATACAGGTGTCACTTCCAATAGTCTGGGCAGACACTGTCAGCAGAAGCAGGATCTGATTTCTAATATATTTCCATTTCCCCCAGATGACCCCAGCTGGAGTGAAGCACCACTCACTGCCCGTGCCTTCATGTAAAGCACAAATAATGACAGCTCTGGCAGCTCGTTGTTCTCAGCTTAATGAAAGCAGCCTGCCAAATTCACAGCTGGGAACCCAGCAATAGTTGTTATGTCACCAGCCCCATTTCACCCACGCTGCCAAATGTGAGGCTCTTCTGAGAGACCCCATCACTTACATCTCTTTATTAGAACTTTTCATACACCACTAATACATCTTCAAAACACTCTATTTTTTTCCCCCTACTGAAATCAAACTTGAAAGGCAAGGTTTGGACATACAAATCATGGTACCTGAGAGGCTTGGTCACTGAGCTCTGCTGTTCCCAGGTGCTGACCAATGTCCTTGGAGTTCCCAGGAGAGGAGCTGGATTACAACTGACCACAGTGAGACCTGGCCCCAGATTTACATCCCTCTGGAATGATGAGTCTTGCAGAAATAGCTTTGGACAGGTAATAGGATTATCAGGAGGGAATTAGAAAATTCTGTTCATTAGTTTGAGCCAATGAAGCTGCAGACTGGAGAGAGGTTTAAAGGATTTGGTGCATAAATATAATTGGGCAGGGAGAAAAACAACTGTGCTCCAAGAGCCATCACAGATGGCACCTTACTGTTGCAGAGCCAGGTGTATTAAAAATGTTGGAGATGCACTCATGGATTATAGGAATGGTGTGTAAGAATGGGTGTAAGAACCCATTACTGGGTGCAGGAAAGCTGCCCTTACAACCATAATGGCCTTTTCAGTATTTCTGAGACTCCTGTTTATAAAAAGGATAAAAGTATTTACAGAAATTATGCTAATATTTAAATAAATCACCCAGTCATACCCAGTTACTCATTAAGCCCTGACAGAGCACAAATGAAAAAAGGGTGAGGGAGAATTTTGTTCTATGGAAGACTATAAATGTCTTATGTGGCATTAAGGAACATTAAATTCTAAGCAATTTTAAATGGAAGGCTTGCTTTTAAATACCCATATCTGTGCCTGTGAAATCAAGAATATCACAGAATCCCAGAATGATTTGGGTTGGAAGGGACCTTCCCATGTAGTGCCACCCCCTGCCATGGGCAGGGACACCTTCCACTATCCCAGATTGCTCCAAGCCCCATCCTTAGACACTTCCAGGGATTCAGGGGCAGCCACAGTTTCTTTGGGCACACTGTGCAAAGTCCACCCTCAAAGGGAAAAATTTCTTCCCAACATTTAATCTAAATCTGTCATCTTTTAGTTTAAAGACATTCCCCATGTCCTATCACTCCCCATCTAACCAAAATCAGCAAACTTGAACCAGTTAAAAAAACTTATATAGACAACATCCTTCACAGGTCCAACCTTGAGGGTTATTTTCCCATGTAAATACTGAGCAAAAGTTGCAGGGTACCCAGAGCTTTTGGAATTGTGTCTCTGGAGGGGTTGCTGGAATGGCTGGCTGATGGCTTAGGTTATCCAAGCTTTTGTTCCTGATAACACTGAAAGCTCTCCAGAGGTCTGAGTACTTGTTAAGACCAGCCTTCACTAAGCCTCATCTTCCTGATGTCAGAAAGGCTGGCACAAGGAAAGCCCCTCCTTCTCCCAGTGGGGAAGGATCAGTCAGGGCACATTTTCACAATTGGATGTTATCAGGTCCACAGGAGGTGGGGTGCCCATGAGGGCCGAGAAGGCTGGCCCATGTCAGTCAGGGCCACTGTCCTTGCCTGGGCCCTGGAGAGGCACAGCTGTGTCCAGTCAGAGGGTCCCCAGCACAGGACTGGTGTGGGCTGGACTCACTGGAGCAAGTCCAAGGAAGGGCTGCAGGGATGATAGAGGGATTTAAGCATCTGTTGTATGAGGAGAGACTGAAAGAGCTGAGTGTGCTCAGCCTGGAGAGCAGAGGGCTCAAGGGGATCTCATCCATGTCTGTGGATATCCAACAGGTGGGTATGAGGAAAAGAGAGAGGCTCTGGGCAATGGTGCCCAGGGACAAGGTGACAGACAGCGGGCACAGGCTGAAACACAGAAATTCCTGTGATCCGAAGAAAGTGCTTTTTTACCATGAAGGTGGCAAAGGAGGGATTAGGGAGCTCTGTTCTTGGAGTTTCTCAAACCCAACTGGTGAGTCCTGGGCAGCCTGGTCTAGCTGGCCCTGCTTGAGCAAGGGCTTGGACTGGAGCCCAAGCTTTAAAAACCCCCATAATTCTGAGAAAGCTAAAATGGCAACAGTTTCTTTTAAAATTAGACATTCTCGTTCAGTGATATTTTTTCCCCAACCTGCAGCATTTATGTAGAATTTTATATACAATTGTTCTTTGCTTGTTTGCCTGTTTTTTTCCCTGTTTGGCCTAGTGGAAGGTGTTCCTGTCCAAGGCAGAGAGTTGGAACGAGATGAGCTTTAAGGTCCCTTCCAACCCAATCCACTCTGAGACTTCAGGACTCTGTGTCTCTCTTTGCTAAACCTGCCCTGAGTTATTTCCTACCTGACATGCATGAGCTGCCAGAGATTCCAGGTTCTTCATTCCTTTCACTTCCTTATGGACTATCTAAATGTCTTTTGTGAGATATTAATTTTTAATGGAAGATCCCATTAAATTGAGAACCTCACTTAGCTCGCTTCCAAAGGGCAAACCAAGAAATTTAATTCCCTGTGAAAACATATAAAATCAAAGCATCGTGTAGGCAGAATTCAATTCAGCAGTGAGTAGCTGATGGAGCTTTTCCAAGGCTCCACAGGAGGACACAGAAAGGGGAAAGGGGCCAGGCAGGGAATTCCTAAATATAAACTTGTCAGCTTCCAGTTCTTTGAAGATTTAAGCTGGCATTCCATTGGAGACTGCTTTGTATTTGATCAGGATATTGAATATCATTGTTTCTAAATGTTGAGCCTTCTACTTTTTCTTGCTTTGTCCATTTCTGCAACTTCAGACTGTGAGATGTTCTCTTATTTTGGTGCAAGGCCTGGATATGATTTAACTCAACCACCCTCTAGGTTCTTCCAGCTGCAAGTCACAGGAACATAAAAAAACCATGAAAAATTTCCAGTGTGCCTGTGGAGGAAACCTTTTAAACCAGCATATCCAAAAGAGCTTTGTCAGGCCTAAAAATGACATTTTGAAGCAATTTAGTCTTCTCCAACTGGTAAGCTTTATTAAATTTTTAGGGTTTTCCTGTTTTTCTCGCTTTCTTTTTTAAAAATTATTATTATTATTATTATTATTATTATTATTATTATTGTTATTATTGTTATTATTATTATTATCTGTTTTTCTTTCCTCCTTGCTTCTGATGAGATATCACTTCTACAACTTTAGTTAAAACATATCATTAATGTTTTTATTTTAGATTACGTTTTCATAGCTAGCGACTGCACTGTACATGCCACAATTTCAGACAAAATATTTATCCAAAAAATTGATTGCTGGTGTTATTTTGTGATAGTTTTATATATAATGATTAAGAATTTGCACTTGCAAGAATATCTACAAAATTAGAGTTGTTCATCACTGGCTCAAAAAGCCCCTTTGTTGCAAAAAGAAGGATTAAATCTTGACATGGAAACTGATCCTAAACCAATTAGGAAAACTCCATTAGTTTGCATCTTTGTCATTAAGTTAAGGAAGATTAAAATGCAGAGGAGGAAGAGGTGCAATGTGTTTCCCACGCCCAATTTGTCACGGAGCTGCAGCGTCCTGCCCTGTTCCAGGTCTGAGGCAAAGCAAGACTTAAAATTGTGGCCCATTTAGTTGCTTTTCCACTGAGGAGGTCAGAGCAGCCTCCTGCTGCCAGGGAGAGACTGGTCCCATCTCCCCACTGCCCAGCCATCCACTGCCCTTCTGTATTTTGCAGTTTGTGTCATAGCTGGTGTGTTGGTTTTCCTCCCGCTGCGGCCCATCTCCATCACCGAGCACAATGGCTCCGTTCCTGCCAGCCATGACCTTCCTGCCTTTGAAGAGGGATGAAGAGAAGCCATATTCCCAACTGGCCACCCTCTGACATGGGATTTCTGCTCCATTATCCTGGCTGCCCAGGCTGTGTGCCCTGAGTGATGGAGGCCTGGCCAGCCTTGGCAAGGCTGGGCTCAGATGTTGGTGTGCAGTGGAGATGTCAGCGTTCCCTCGTGGGCTCAGCAATACCTGAGGTGTGCCAGATCGGGAGCCAGAGGGGCTCAGGCACTGGAAGGTTCCTTTAGGGAGTCATTCCCTTGGTTTTAGGGGTGCTCTGTACATTGAGTTGAGTCTGTTTGCCACCAAAATCTGTTCCAGCAAGGATCAACACAAAACTGCTGAAAGCCTTTGGTGAGGGGTGTAACTGCTTCTGGAGCCCATTGCTGCGTCCAGAGGGACGATCTAATCCATATCCTACTTCAGTATAATGACTTTGTCTTCCCGACAGGTTCACCAAGCTTTTTGATTTTCCTTTTTTTCTCCAACATTTACCCTTTCTTCAGTCCTTTATTTTGCACCATTCCGTGTTGCCCGTAGAGGTCGGTGTTTGCCTGGGAAAGCAGAGCCGGGTGCCTGGAACGCCGCAGTCTGTCCTTGTGTCCTCTTTGCTTCAGAGGTGCTTCCCCCCCTTCCTTGTGATAAAAATGTTACATTCATCCCTTCTGAGCTTCTAAAGACATACCTGAGAAGGAAGGTGCTGATGTGTATATTGGTACATCATTAGGCTTTGCTACCTTTAACAGATTTCAGAAGATCAAACATGGTATTTAACAAAACTCCCAAGAACTTGGCATTTCGTAAAATATTTGCATATCTTAAAGGGGAGCTGAGGATAATTCAAAGTGATAGCTGTGTCTGTAGTTATCATCTTACATATATTTTATGCAGTCATTTGCTGGCTGAGCACATGAAACATTTTCAGTGTTGTGCTTGTGGAACAAAGTGCTCCCTCTTTACCCTGACACCCACCCCTTGTGATTTGTCAGGGGTAGTAACAGCATGAGAGTAATTACACCAACTGTCTGCCAGAGATTGTGGAAGATATTTGGGGAAATAAAGTCTGTGCAGTGGTTTTGAGTGAGGAAAGTATAAAAGCTGTCACTCAACAACTGGGTTGTGTTTTGTAAGGGCTGTCTCCTCAAATGTTCTTTACATGAACCACAGGTAATGTTCCTAAACACATTTAAATATGTTATTTTAAATTCGTTTCTGTGTGCTTTCACATGGAAAGTGAGGTGAGAATTAATAGTATTTTAATTAATAGTTCTGCGTGTTCCTGTAATTAAATTGGCCTAATCCCTCTTTGAAGAGTGACCGTTATTCTACAAAAATCAAACCAATTGATTTAATTGGATAGTTCATTGGGAAGTTTCTATGGAGGATAGGTTATCAACTAAATGATTGTGGAAAGTGTGGTGCACCCAGTGCTTTTGGAAATGTATTTGTGGAAATCTTCAGCTAAAAGCAGTTATACATCATTTGTAATATTAATTTTCCCTCCTTCAGGGTGTTATCTCTTCCTAAAGCATCTTGGCAGTGGCTGAGGGATGCAGAGTGTTGAAATCCTGTTTGCACCCAGATGTGCTCCCCCTAACTTTTTGTTAAATTAACTTCCCAATCCTACTTTTAAATTAAAAAAAAAAATATTTTTAAATAAGTGCATAGGACAGCATGATGTATGGCTTTCTCAATTTGCATCTAGGCAAATGAAGACTGCTCTCTTTCAGATTTTCTTTGCAATCTGAAGCTGGAAGGGAGCACTGCTGCCTAAGACACTGAAACGTTCTCCTTACACCTCAGTTTCTGCTTGGTATGTTTAGGCAACAAATTCTTTCACCAGAACAATAGGCAAAGGGTGAGGCTGGGAGCTGTTAAATGATGCAGTTTCTATGCTGATTTGTTGCCACGTAATGAGACTTTTCTGCCTCTTTCACTACTGCTGATAGCCTCTGCTTACTAACATTGAATGGCAGCTCGGAGTGAGATGAAGCAATTCTCCCTTTGTCTTCTTGTAGGGATTTGCCATGTATGTGTTTCCACAACAGTGATGTATGACCTTCATTTTGCTCCTCCTCAATATGATCATAGAGTTCTTTGTGTTGGAAGAGACCTTAAAACTCATCCAGTGCCACCCCCTGCCATGGACAGGGACACCTTCCACTATCCCAGGTTGCTCCAAGCCCTGTCCAACCTGGCCTTGGACACTTCCAGGGACAGCCACGCTTCTCTGTCCCAGGGCCTCCCCACCTTCATATCAGAGGATTTCCTTCTAAAATCTAATCTAAATTTCTCCTTTCATCCTAAATCCATGACTCCTTGTCCTGTCACTACAGACCATGGTAAAAACCTGTCTCCACCTTTCTTCTAAGCTCCCTTTTGGCACTGAAAGCCTGTAGTAAGGTCTCCCCAGAGCATTTTCTTCTCCAGGTTGAACAACCCCAACTCTCTCAACTGTTCTTTATAGAGGAGGTGCTCCAAGCCCTCTGACAATTTTTGTGGTCCCTCTGGATCAGCTGTAACAGGTCCATGTCCTCCTGTGCTGGGCCCAGGGCTGGGGCAGCTCTGCAGGTGGAGTCTCACCTGAGGGGGGCACAGGGGCAGAATCCTCCCTTTCCTGCTGCCCACACTCTGGGAATGCAGTCTGGGATACCACTGTCTTTCTGTGTGCCAGCACTCATGGCCAGGGATGTCCCATTTTCCCATTTGCCACCCCACCAGTGTTCCCAAATCCTTCTGCGCAGGCAGGGCTGCTCTCAATCCCAGCACAGTCTGTGCTGGTACCAGGGATTGCCCTGACCCAGGTGCAGCACCCTGCACTCAGCATTGCTGAACGTCTCAATTTGGTCTCATGCAGTGTCACCTAGGATGTCAAAAATGTGGCACCTCACTGCCATGGGCGAGGGTAAAGGATGCATTGCAGAAATCTGTTGTGAACGTGTTTAACAAAATGAAAATATTTTCACAGAGAAAAGCATCAGGTTCAAAACTGAACAGAGTAAACTGACCCATCAGTCACCCCATTATTCAAAAGCTTTGATTGTCAAGTGGGGACAGCTTTCATGTGTTTGTTTTCCTTCCCAGGATTAACCAGAGCTCTACACATGGTTCAGTGAAGGTTTTAAAAGCAAATTGGAAGTTTTCCCCTAACAGGGTCCAGGTAATCTCCTGTATATATTAATTTGTCACATACACCTCTGCCAGGATGACAGGTAGCTGCACCCTACAGTAGGTGGATGTCTGCATCCAGGATGTCACTGTTCCTGGTGCAAAGACTTTGGAGCTGAACCTGCTGTTTCCTAGAACCAAACCACCAAGCTCCCTCTGCTTTGGATGCTGACTCCAAGGATCAGAGTACACATGGGTGATGTTCTGGAGAGCCACTCTGTGTGTGGTAAGTCACCTCTGCACAGCTGTGGAGTCACAGAATATCCTGAGTGGGAAGAGACCCACAGGGATCATGGAGTTCAACCCCTGGCTATGTACTGACACCCCAACAGTCCCACCCTGTGCATCCCTGAGAGCATTGTCCAAATGCTCCTGGAGCTCTGGCAGGCTCTGTCAGTGAGAACCCAGCAGGGGCCTTTTGGATCTCTCTCCTATTTGCCTGTTTTGAAGCAAACCCAAACAAACCATTTCTAACAGCGGAAGCAGGCCTTGCTGGTCTCCTTAAGCTCCTTCTTAGATTTCTCTCCAATGTCCAGCTGCTCCTCCAAAGTTTATTTAAAGTTGAAAGCCATGGGCAGCAGTGAAGCTCTAACTGCCTGTGCTAATGTTGTGGGGTTTGTGCAGTTTATCAAGGGCATCTTTTCAGCAGCTCTCCGGAGAATCCACCCAGGAATGTCAGGCTGCTTGTGCTGGTTCTCTGTGTGCAGGGTCTGGTGGGAGGTCTGCATGAGGGCTGTGGTTACAACACAGGGAGAAAATTATTATAAAACCAGGGGATGGACAAAAGAAAAGAAAGGGCAGAACTTCCCGGGGCAGACACACACGGGAGAAAGGGACAGTTAGTCATAGGTCCTGATATAACACTGCATGTCATAAAGTGATGCAGGGCCAAGCCTGATAAATTTGGAGCGAAATGGAGAAATAAGGCAGCAGTACACGCAGGTATTTAATCAGCACATAAACACAGAGAGGTCTTGGAAGGAGCCCTCTCTTGGTCATCAGGCCCAGTCCCTTGCGTCATGGAAGAGTTTAACAGCACTGAGCTGCCTCTCCAGCAAGGGAGGCCCAGGGGTCATTACGGCCAGCAAAGAGGGTTTTTGGCAGCTCCTGCACTGTCCAGCTCTTACCAAAAAAAAGGACTGAGGCGTAGCATTGTTGAACTCTGGGATGTGACAGTAAAAAATGGGATAGCTTGGTCTCCATGGTTACTGCTTACCAGGAACTTCCAACCCAGTGTTTTCAGTAGAGAAGTAAACTTGTAATTTTGTCTTCTGAGCAGGAGTCATGGAATGTGTTCCCTAGGAGCTGAAATTCAGGGCTTTTTCTGTCTGAGTTTTTGCTAAAGAATCTGGGGCTCAGATACATGTGCTGGTTTATGTTGTCCTATACATAGAACAACATAAACCATATATATATATGTCTCTGTGTGTGTGTCACCTATATATGTTTGTGTTCCACACACATTTAGACCTGGCAGAGTGTGACTTCTTGAGTTGCTTCTGTTTCCTTGGAGGAAGTGAAAAATTACAGTAGTCTAATTAATTGAAAATTACTTTTCCAATTAAGAATTGCCCTTTTAGTGCAGTGAGTTATCCAAGCAGACTGTGTCTTATCCATGTGTGATCCTAAATAAAGTTTGTAAAGAATTTTTGAGATTTTAGGTCTTTTGTGAACTCTTTGTCTTGGGTATTTGAGATTCAAATTTCTTTTTCATGCATGTGATTTAGTAAAAATCTGTACTGGGATTACATGCTAACTCTGCTTTTTAAGGGATAAGGACAGATCCTGAGGTTCCATGTTATAAACTTTAGCTTGAAGTGTTTCCTTCATTTATGTTCTGTTGTCCCTTCTTGTAGCACGTTGATGTCCAAATTTCCTTTCTTATCCTACTCAAGGGAGCTCTTGGTGTCTATGAAGTTTTGGTGTGAGGACAGAGCCAGAGATGGAGGAGGGACTGGGCTGACAGCCCTTGCCTGAGCACCATGGGTCTGGAGCCTGTTTCGAGGACCCAGTTTGGTGTTACCCTGATGCAGCTCCCGAGTTCTTGGTCTGGCCTCAGTCTCTGCCTGGGTTTGGTACCCCGTCACCCGTTTGCATCTCCAGCCACTTCATGCTCTCTTTGTTGCAGCTCACAAAATCATTTTTATGTTCTGGTTGCTGCATTGTGATTACTCATTTCTGACTTAAAACTGCTTACTTGAGGTGAGCTGTTTCTCACAGAGTGACTGTTTTCTGAGTAGCTTTTACCCTTCATAAGGCTCTTGAATCTTTCTTTACCAGTCCTGTTCATGGATATTCCTATTTTCATAGTCTTTAGCTCTCTTTCAAGTCTTTGCCTTTTGTCAGGTACCACTACAATAATGGGCTAATTGCTTCCTTTGGCTCACTGGCATGTCAGATTCCCAAACTCAGAAAGATAGGAACGGACTATAAACAGGCCCTTGGCGTTTTCTGCTTTCCTTGGGCATTTCTGTTGCCTCATCTGACTTTTCAAAGAGTTGCTTGGTGGAACCTGCCAATCACTACCTGAGGGGGAGGATTCCTGCCTTGTCTTGGCACAGTGTTGATGGCACTGTGCACAACAGCTCTATAATCTGGCAGATCCCAGATTTTAAGGGCAAGAGATTGTTTTCTCTTTTTCCTGGGAGGCTTTTATTTTCTCTGTTATTTAAACTGATGCATTTCTTAAATCATACTTGTGTTGGCTCCCATTCTTGCCTGATTTATGTGTTAACAAGTCTGTGCTGAAGGCTCTTTCCTTTTTCCATAAGCCTTCAAGGGTTTGGATCTTTTCTTTACCAGCACTGCAGCCTAATCAAAATCATGCCTTAAAAACTTGCAGTTCTAAAAACATCTGTAAAAGAACTCATAAGCAGCTACTTTATTTTCACTGGCTGTGGAAATCTGCGGCAGTTAGATTTTAGATGTGAAAATTAATGTTTGTGAACATCTCTCACAAGTTTTATTTCCTGAGCAGTAGGAATGCTGGGAGTGGCATGTTCTTCTGCTCAGAAATGTGCAGCTGCAGAATATATCAAAATATGGTATTTAGATGAATGTTTAAAGGCTGGCTCTGAGGAAAGAGGATGATCTAAAGGTATTTTCTGAACAAAGAATCTTTTACAGATTATTATAAATGGACCTGTCAATATCTAATGGAGGCCCTTCTAACTCAGCTCATGAAGAGGTTGTAGAAATGCACATAAGAATCAGTCTTGGCACTATTTCTTCCTTTACCAACTGCATCATAAAGCATCCAGGGAAATACTGGCAATTATTGCTTGGTCCTTAAAATTTTGTCAGTAATGATTGCCTGCCTAATCAGTGTGAGTACTTAAACCTCAAGTTCTTTTCCACATAAGAAGATGACCACTATCCAGCAGAAGGAAAAGGTCTGCAGGGCTTTAGTTTTCATATGCACTTACGTATTTTTTCTTATCTTTATGTGGATCTGATATTGTCAGGTTGGATGAGCTCACCAGATCTTTTGCCCAAAGAGTTTAAGTATAAAAATGGAAAGGCAGAAGGACATCCATGGTCAAGACTCTCATTTAGCTTGGAGTAGGACCCTCCAGTGTGTTGGCATTGTCTCTTCTGGCAATCTTTCATCTGACACCAACTCACTCAGGAAAACTTGGAGCCCTGCCCACCTTGAGATTTAGATATTAACAGGAGTGGCCTTTTGGAACTCCTGTGCTGTGTGTGATCCCTACAGCTGTCCCGTGTTGTTTATAAGTCAGGAGCCCAAAGCCTCTGACATGAGCAATAGGAATTTGCTTGTAAACCAGCGTCTGGTCAGGACATACCAGAGGATATAGGATGTGTGTGTAATATTGCGGCTGAGTGCCCACTGAAACCCCCTGGTCTCACCACCTAACCCTCTTAGCCTCCTCTGAGAAATCCCAGGCCATGTAATCCAGGGGGGAATTAAAAGTTCACCGTCATCAGCTGTCGGTCGAGAGAGGAACGTGCTCGATGCATCACATCACCATCTCTCATTGTCAGCAGTGATTCATGAGGTGCAGCTGAACTCCAGGGTGTCCTGAATAAAATAAATCCATCCTGGAAGTCTCACCAGGACACTCATGTGAATCTTTGTGTGTGAAGAAGAAGCTGAGTATGAGAGTGGGGAGGCCCTGGGGGTGCCCAGAGAAGCTGTGGCTGCCCCTGGATCCCTGGAAGTGTCCAAGGCCAGGTTGGATGGGGCTTGGAGCAACCTGAGATAGTGGAAGGTGTCCCTGCCCAAGGAAGGGGGTGAAACAATATCAGCTCTGTGGTGCCTTCCAACCCAAACCATTCTGGGATTCCATGTGAAATATTGTACAGCTGTGCTGGGGGGTTCCCAGTGGAGAAATCCATGGGGGTGTGGGGGGGGTTAATGTCACATCTTTCCTCTATTGCCCTTGTAACAGGAGCAAGAAGAAAGAGGCAAGTGAGATATCAGCTGTTTTCACAGCTACAGTCAAAGGAGTTGTGAAGAGCCTGCACGGCAGCGTCAGCACCACCTCAAAGTGGGTGTGCTGGGCCAGCAAATGGTTCACTGGAACAACTGCAGAGAGAGAGAAAATGATCTGTGTAAAGTTTGTGTTTTATGGCACAGAGTTCATTTTTATCTCAAGACAAATACCACTGAGTTATTCTGCAGAGATGTACCCCTTTACAAGTAATGGGGCTTCTAAGTAGCAGTGACAGGCAGGCAGAGGAAACACTGTGTGGGTGATGCAAGTACCTGAAAGGAGCATGAGGGAAGTGAAGGCTTAAGGTGAAATGAATGTATCTTGCTCTTTCCAGGTGTAATAAAGAATAATAAAGGGTTTTACAAGCAATTGAAAATAGACTAAACACTTTCAAAAGGCATCATCTTCTCCCTCCTTTCCCTCCTTAGCAACAGGTGGAGAGTGATCCTGCAAGAAGCACTTGCTGCTCACACGCTTTCAGCAACCCCTGGGGTCATGGATAACTGGCTTAAATTCCAGCAGGATGCTGGAATTTATGTTCAATGGCTATGCAGACACATCTGGCCTGGGCTTAGGGGACCACAAAGATGGCTTGAAGCTTCCTTAACGTCGTAACCCCTCTCCAAGTTAAATACGTCCCATAGCTGTTACTGAAGGTTGTGGTTGTTATCTTCTCATATATTTTTTCTGCCTTTAGGGTTTGTTGTGTAGTTTCATAAACTGAAATAGGTGAAGCAGGAGCTGTTGGAAGGAGACATTTTCTCATTTTTGCTGACTTTCCACTAATCTCTCAGTGGCAAGGTTTAAGAATCTTTTCCAAAGTGGTAGATAAGGCTCTATCTAGTAATGGAAAAACCTCATTCCCATGTTCCAGTGGTTTAAGTGTTGACCCCTTCCAGACGTGTATTTTGGCTTCTCTCTGCTGCAGCAAGAAAACAAGGAGACGAAGGAGGTAGGACTGGCTGTCTCCTCCTGCTTTGGGGTTCTTTGTGTATACATTTGGATATTTCAGTGGGTTGCTCCAATATAAATGTTTAAAGAAAAACAACAGAAACCCCCAGCTGAAGTGGAGAGCAGCTCCAGAGCCACTTCAGAGAACATCTGTGGCAGGACAGCTCTTGAATGCAAAGGAGGAGGGTAGAGCATGTTACCAAGAGATGGGAGATAATTGCTAGGCAAAATCAGAACCCAGCCTGGCACTCCCACCCTGGTCTCCAGACAGCAGGAAAACAGGCTTGGTGTCAGACTGCAGGGGGTTGGGAGGAAAGCCACCAAACCTCCCTCCTTCCTCCCTGCTCCTCAAAATGCCAGAGTGGTTTTCCCACTGTCCTGAGCCCCTGCACCTGTGCACTCATGTGGGGAGTTCCTTGGAGCACATCATGGGGGGAACGGAGCCCATGCAGGGCAGGAGCACCACGGACTCAGCAGCAGCATCTCCCCAGGATTAAAAGTGTCTGAACTATTGCAAACGTTGTGGGCAAGAGCTGCTTCCCAAAGCTGCTTCCCAAAGAAAAATGAGAAACAGTCCTGTAATCCCTGTACACAAACACTGGAGCAGATATTGCCAATGATTAGTAAAGGATGGTCACGTAACTTTATTTATTTTAAATGGTCTGGGAGGTCTTTTCCAACCATAAGGATTCTATGATTTACTACTTACAGCCAAAGAAACTTCCTGCTTTCCTAGCTCAAGAGGCCTCAGCACAGGGGTTTAGGGATCCAGGGCAAGGAAAAATGGATATTTCTGGTTTTGTTTTTCTTCTCATTGACCTGCTATGACTTCAGTCTCTGAAGTAAAAGAAACACTTGTGCTCTGAAGACATCTTTTGTTTTTGTTTTCTTTTTGAAGGAAAAGTACTTTATTCTCTGAGGTTACCTGAGTGTAGATAAAATTATCTTCAGAAAATTTACTGCAGCTGTCCCAGCTATGGATCTGTCTGGTGTGCTAGATGGATTCTTGAAGACATGTTATGTACATATTTTTTTTTTTAAATAAGCAGGTTTAATTCTCTTTCCTCTCCCCTTTCTATTAGGCCAATTGTGAACTTCCGAACTGGAAAAACCACATTTTTTTCCTGCTGGAACCCCCTGATCTCATCCGTTGTGTTGATTTGGCAGAGCCTGGTTTTCGGTAGTGGGGGGCAGGCACAGGGGTGGCTCCTGTGAGAAGCTTCTAGAAGCTTCCACCATGTCCAACTGAGAAGTCTGATGGCTCTGGAGATGGACATGCTGCTGGCCTAGTTAGAGAGGTTGGTAACCTCTCTGTGATGACATATTTGGGAAGAAAATCAAAACAGCACATGCACAGGGTTTTTTTTTCCCAGGGCTGGTGAAGCACCAGCACTGGGGGCCATCCCCAGCACGGCGTGTGGCAATGCACTACGGCCAACGCCATCTCGGTGCGGCCTGCAGCGAGCCGTGCCTGCCTGGCCACCCTGAGCCAGCCGTGCTGTAGCAGAAGGGCAGGGGCGATGG
>VWZP01006135.1:451855-466139 GCA_013396995.1 Dicaeum eximium
GGTGGGTGTTAGAGGAAGCTGTAGCCTGGTGACAGACCCTACTGGAGAAAGAGGGGGCCCCTGCTCCCAGAGACAGAGAGAGGGCCCTTGCTCCCAAACTAGAGCAGCCTATCCTAACAGACTGCACCCCGTGGACAAATGGCCCACACCACAACAGTTTTGGGACGATTGTTTGCCCATGGGAGGGACCCCATGGCACAGCAGAAAAAAGACTCCTCTCCCTGAGCGAACAGAAGATCTCGAATGATGAACTGACTAAAACCCCCATGCCCTGTCTCTCTGCTCTGTCGGTGGGAAAGAGGGAAGGGCTGGGGAAAAACAGATGTTTTAAAGGCTGATTTTATTTCTCCTTATCCTCCTCTGAATCTGTTAATAATACATTTATGCTACACCTTTAGATTTGAGCCTGTTTTGCCCTTGAAGTTTGTTTCTCCCAATCCTTAACTCATGACCCCATTGTTAATTTTTTCCCTCTCCTCTGCCCAGCTGTAGTGGAGAAGGGTGAATCAATTACTTTCATGGATACGTGGTGTTTGGCCAGTATCAAACCATGACATCCATGCTTGCTGTTATTTGTCTAGTTTATGTGCTGAATAGACTTCACAGATTAGAGCTTGGCAGAAGAGAGATGTGGCTCAGCAAACTTGAAAAAAAGGCTTTTTTGAGTCAAAATTACATCTTCATTGATTTTTGTTGAAATGAAAACATTAAAAAGTGATTTTGACTCAACTTCTTACGACATGAAAATGTATTATTGAATCTTGAAATCACTGATACCTTTGGAAAACCTTTTGACTTTAACCAGTTTTTAAAGATTTTGCTGTGTTTAAAGTGAAAATTTTCAGTTAAAATTCCCCAGATGGCTTCTAACTCCTTTCCCCCACCAAGCAGAAATAATCAGCACATAAAACCAAAAGGTTTCCCCTCAGTGATAAGTCAGTGCCCACCTGACCTCTGTTCCAGGCTTGGAAGGAAAGGATTCACCATTTTCAGTGCCTGCTGGGGCTGGCAATGACTGCAGAGCCTGTTATTCACTGGGTTTAGCATTCAACATCACCCTGAAGAGCAAAACACGTTGCCCAATGCCTCGGAAGAGATCCCTGCGGTGAAGAGATGACTCCATCAGCTGAGCTCTCTTCCTTTGTCCACTTATTTTCCGACTGGATTCATCATTCCGGTGTCAAAGCACCCCTTCAGTCACGGAGCCCTGGAGCTTGGGATGTGTCACAGACATTTGCTGGTGCAGATGCTGCCTTGGGTTTCTCCTCCTCACTCACTGCCCTGCTCCTCCTCCAGCGTGTTCTTCAGCATGGGGTGAGTGCATGTAGCCCCTTAACAGTGAAAAAAAATGAATCACGACCTATTGTAGTTTTTGTTTTACTCATTTTGTTATTTTTCCAGGTTACTGATTCATTCAAATTTCTGAGCAAATTTCCGTGGTAAGATCTAAGGTGTCAAAATATCTCCCCCAATGCTTGATTATCTTGGCTGCTGTAATTTCCTTTTTGAGGTGTTTTGACTGGAAACAATGATGATGGTGGACTCAAAACTAATGACTCACTTTCAGAGAATGGGGACTTATTTGAATTCTTGGAATTAGCTGGGGAATATGCAAAGTACCTCTCCACATTTTCACAAGGGTTCAGTGTGAGCAAGCCAGGTGGTGACCACGGATAGGTTTTAAGAGGATGCCTTTGTACTCATTCATTTGAGAGGAGCAGTGTATCCAGGGACAGAAGGGGAGAGAAGTGTGGCCTTTACTTTGGTAGTGATTAATAAAATGGATTGAGTTAATGAGATCATTAGTGTTTATGTATGGACCATGCAGCCCAGCTTGTTTGTCCTACTGTGGCACAGCAGGTAATTTGTTCACTGCTCAGTAACAGTTCTAGTAAATGTTTGGCTGTTGCTCATTCTGCTTTATAAATCACCTGGCAAGTGATGTGATTAAAAAAAATAATATTTGTAAATATGTGGTAGCAGAAGGGTAACTGAGGGAGAGGCAGAGGGAAATCTCTCATGAAATGTTAAATACATTAATGTTTTAATACTTTCATGATCAGCTAATTGCCTCAAAAGGTGTTTCACACTTCTTCTTAATTGTACAGGGATATCTTTGCTTTCTGGTTGTCTCTTGTGGCCCAATACCTTTCTGGCTTTTCAATGTAAAGCTCAGTGACAGATCGAGGTCCTTTAGAAGATCTGTGTCCAACTTCAGTCTTGGCATTAAGCACAGGTCAGTGACCTACACCTTAAAAAAACTGAATTTATCCTTAAAACTTAGGTTATCTTTCTTTTGATTTTGGACAGCACAGCTGTGGCCAGGAGGGTCACAGACATAATGAAGGTTCTTTTGCAGCATCATGTTCTTCACCTGAAACCCGACCTCAGTCACTCTTTCAGGAACAACATCAGCAAAAGAAAAGATAATTTCAGAGTTCTGGGCTCCCTTTTGTCACCCACTGCCTATTCTGTATTGATGCATTTTAGGCATTTTGAGTGTAACCAGTTTGAAAAAATTAATGCTAATTTGACAGACTGCTTCCAAACAAATAATTAACTGCCCAAACTAACCTCTGACTACCCTTCATCAAAGGCAATACATCTGAAACCAAACAAAATGCTAATTCTCCATTGCTGCTCGGGTGCCTGTGCCTGACTCAGAAAACATGACACAGGTGTAGCAGTGACCCTCTTCCAGTTTCCAGTTTTCTGTTCTGAGGCTGGAAAATCCCCAAATTACGTGACCTGTCACTTTGCCTCAGTGTCAGGATGTGGGTGATGCGTAAATGTCCTGCTGCCCCTTCCTGCCTGCAGAGAACCTGCTGGGGGCATCTCCAGGGATCTCCTGCAGGTAACAAGCTCTGCATGGGCTCTCCAGATCACATTGTCCCCCTGGCATTTTGCCCAAGGTGCTTAATCCAGTGGGAAGCGTTCCTGCACTGAGTGGGCCATGCCTGGAAATGCCTGTGCTGGTGGAGTGGGTCCTACTTGCATGAGAAACCTGGATTTAATCACAGTTTTCCACAGTGTGTCTCAAATTCCTTACAACAGAATAAGGGTTGAATAGTCTGGAACGTCAGCCAAAGGGCTGGTTGCTATTATGACAATAAGATGAAGATTAATTTGATTCTCCCAATAATTTCAGTCTGCATCAGATTTCGTGTGTTGAGATTCTTCTGATCTCTGCTCAACTTTGCAGAAGGGAACTTGTAAAAGAGACTTCTTTCTCGTTGTCAGATTTGTTCTCAGCTCGTCAGCCAGTGTAACAAATTTAGCTTTAATTGTTCCTAAAATCCCAACACAGCCTTGGTAACTGGTGAATTTTCTAGGTGTCTGCACAGAAGCTTTGAACAACACCCACAGAAAGGAAAGTTCCTGTTCTGACTAACCTATTGCAGTTGAGGAGTAATAAAGATGAATAATCCAATATTCTAGGAACCTGCACGAATTTACTTGATTTTGAACAATCCTTCTAATTTTAATCCTTGTTTAAAGCAGAACACACCCTGCCAAACTGTGCTCTGGTGAGGGTTTTATTTTTCCTTTCCCTTACCCTGTGATTGAATTGTTCCATAATTGCAGCCATTTGAATCTGAAGCTCAAATTAGAAGGACTTGAAAGAGAGAATGCAGGAGAAGACATGAATACAGCATGTGAGGAATTCAGTGTTCCTCTCTGTGAGCTAGAAGGGTTTATACTTTGATCTCTTCCCTGAAATGTAGCAAATCCCATTTTAGTATGAGACCAAATAACTCCTTTTCTTTTTTTCCTTCAGTGAGGAAAAGTTGCAAAGTGCATTTATGCTGCTCTGGCTGCAGACTTGCTGCCCCAAATATTTTAATGTCTTGCTATAAATATTTAATATTGTGGTCACAATTTCTTTTCAGGTGTTAAGAGAGCCACTGTCCTGTGTTTACTGCTTTTTGGAGTGGGTATTTATTTATTTTCTAGGTGTTTGAGACACCTGTACGTGGCACATCCCTCTTGGAAAGCAGCAGATCTGCCACATCCTAGAGGTCTGATGACCTGTAGATACCAATTCTCCTGAGCAAGGACCTCCTCCCGTCATAATCCAGATGTAATTAATCCTGTCTCAGTTTCCTGGCAATGCAACTTAAAATGAACCTGGCTGCTCTGTATTCCAGCAGTCCTTGCTCCAGGACTTCTTTCCATCCTTACAGCCCCTGTAAAGACCTTCCAGCCCAGAAGCAGTTGCTGCTGAGGCCACTTGAGCATCTTTACTTTGCCTGGAGACACCATGGAGACAACAACATCCCACCTGTTTTGATAATTTCCCATTTGTTTCGATAATCTCCTGATAAAATTCCAGAAGAAGATTATTCATGTGCTCGCTAGGACATGAGGAAATTGGTTTTGAAGGAAGTCTAGAGAGCAATGAAATGATTTTCCTCTCGAGGTCCTGCAGCTGCTTAGGTTCAGTGTGAGCCCTTTCATGCCACGTGTCCTTCGTTTGGAAAGAGAGAACTGGAATCTAATTTTGATTCACCTGCTGCTGATCCAGTTGTGGCTGCCTTAAATATTTTTAATATTAGGTTTTTGTCTTTTTAAAATGAGTTTCTCCATCCTTGTAGGGTATCTGTGTAGGGTATCAATAACATCTTGAGCATTTACTAAGTGGAACTTTCAAATTCGCTTCTTTAGTAGCACAATTCTTGTCTTCTTCATTAAGACAGACGGAATTTTGTTGGAAATATGCACTTGAAGGCTGGGTGGTTATTAGTGCTTCACTATTAGGCTGAGTCTGGAAGGTTTTAATGGAGGAAATTAAGAATCAACTTCCTTTAGTAATAGTTGTTCTAAAATTGTCTGAAGGACTCTTGATGTGATTCATGATGACATTTCTTAGCACAATCTGCTGAAAGAGACCTTTGATTTCATAGTTTCACTCAGAAAGAGAAGAGAACGCTATTTAACTGTGCTAATTGAAAATCTTTCCTCTTGAATCAAGCATCTGGCAAATGTTCCCTGGTGGGATCCCACTGGGCTGAGTATGTGTGAATTCACACCCTGAGAATGCATCCACGCAGGGTAGACTGTGCTCGTCACTCAGCAGAAACTGATATTATCTCTTCATTTTCATCTTGTGTGCTGCATTTGGTTGCTTAAGTATTTTGGATGGACTCACACTGACCTTATTCATCAGAGGAGGTTAATCCTGACCAAGTGCTGGGGTCATGCTGGGGTCATGCTGGTTCTGCTCAGGGATGAGAAAAACTCATTTTTCACTGAGGGAGAGGGAGCATTATGATCAAATTTACAGATTTCTTCTATCACAGTTTATTCAGTTTGCCACATGTTCAGAGCAAAGCCCATTTTTCTCTGTTCAGCTTATTAAAAAGAAAGTTCATTGTGAAATTCAGTTCCTGATCTCAGGCCAAGTTTTTTTTTGTGGAGTAATGAAGATACAACTTGTCTGTTCAATCTATGGCAATCCTTTTCCTACCTTCAGCTTAAAAACTGATTTAAAATTACGCTTTTCTAGCCATGATTCTTCGTAAACCAACAGCTGTTCCCTGTGCTCTGCGAAACTCCCAGAGAACTTATCTTCTTCATGTCTTGTTTGCAGGAAGGGAAGTCTAAACACCAAAACAATCCAAAACTGCCTTGGAGGGACTCTGTGAAAGGAGAAAATATGGAAAAATACTTTGTCCATGTCTATGAGATTTGACAATGAACTTTTGTGCCTCAAACACAGACAATAGTATAATTGCTGACTACATATATTCTTTTTTTAATACCTTATTGGCTAGTCATTTTGTGTTAAAATGAACTTTAAATTTCGTTATTTATTTAAAATAAAGAAAATTACATTATTTACTTAGTTTATTTAGTTTATGTTGCTTACTTTTGGGGTAGGATCTCTCATACAAAGTTATGGTTTTGGAATATCAGCTCTAACTCCCATTCAAAGTAATTTTTACCTGATGTGAGAAGTTTTATATTTGATGACTTTATCTTTTCATTTGTGCAGAGTTACATTCCTGGTGTGCATTCCCAGCTACTGTTGGCAGCTGGAAACAGGTTCTTCTTTTTTAACAATATATTGCTGTATTAAATCCAAATTGGCTGGAAATCTCTTGAAAAGGAAAAGTAAACTAAAGCCATTACTGAGAAAGGCTGTCATTTTTAGAAGAATTCCAAGAGAAATAAAACAACAAACTGAATATGCAATTGTATAATTGCCACACAGAAAAGAAATGGAAAAGGAAAAAAAGAAACTCTTCAGAAACAGGAAAAAATGTAGACGCTTTAAGAAAAAGTATTTGTGTGAGCACCTTAATTCTCCACTAATAAAACAACTCTGCTTAGCTTTGAAGTTTGGAGATGGTTGGAAGACCTAAACGTAGAAAGAAGAATCAAAAGCTGCAATGATGGATCTTGAACAGTGGTGTTCTTGTGCTAACTCAACATCTAAAAATTATAATGTTAATAAAGAGCTTGACTGCTCAAATTCCAGGGATTTTAATTACAAATCTATTTTTATTGGCTTCTTGCCTGTGAACAGGAGGGGGTTGGAGCAAAGGAATTTTGTGTGCTGAATAAAATTCTGGAGCTGTTTATTCTTCAGAGGTAATATTGCCCCAAAGGTTTTTTGTGGCTATTTTTAGGTGCTTGCAGTTCATTTTGGGAGACAGACACTGCATTACAAAAGCAGTATTAATAGAGATATTTCTTCATTTCTTAGTTCGTGTGTGGTTTAAGCTGACACTAATTATAACAATTTTATGAGGGTTTTTTTTTCTCATCAAAAAGAAGTAATTGTTCAGGGGGAGATTAAATCTTGGGCAGGTCCTTTTGCAAAGGAGAAGTTGCTTTCAGGGCTTTCCCCTGAAGAACTTTGAAGTTCCATTGGGGTGAACTGCTGCTTTGGAAATGCAACACTAAAGTGGAAGGAATTAAGTCAGTAAGTTGAGGGCAAAATTGCTACTTTCAGGTGGATGTTTAGAGGATAAATATAATGTAAGGCCTTCCACAGGGAACATTTATTTCAATGGACTTTTACAGCTTCTACTTAGTTATCTTAATTCTTCTGCTTTGTCACCTTTGGACTTCAGGAAAATCTTAAAATGCTTCTTGTGCTTCTGTTCCCTGGTCTCCAACTTTATAAAACAGGAGTAAAATATATGCTCATGAGAAATTTTGAATTTTCAGTTGTAAAAGGTGTTGGGGTGCACCTTTTTTCAAAAGTTTCTTTTCCATACATTCATTATAGTTTCTGTTTCACCTCAAAAAAAAAAAAAAATCCAAACAAGCAAGCAACACTTGAAGTTAACTCAGTGTTACATTTGGCTTCTTATAAAAACCTCCACTAAAGCTGCTTCCTGATTTCATCAGCTGAAGAGCTAGAGAGAACTTTTCTGTGTGTTTTCCCCTAATTTCCTGCTCAGCCTGGTGCCCTTCTCCTTCCTGTGTATTTCTCTGGGTCCACTCCCCCTCATCTGTGTTCCTTTTGCATCTAAATTCTGGAGATTTATAATTTGGGACAGATATTGGCTCGGGAGCATCTTTGGCCACAAACACCCATCCAAAAGGCCTCCTTTCCTCTCTGTTCTCCTCCAAACCACGCCACAATCCTCATTATTTTATTTGATGGCAACATTTTGCTCAGTTTGGGGAATTATGGAGACTGTTGCAGAGCTGACCATATGTTCCTTTCTAATGAGTTATTCCATTCTCAGAATTAATTTCTCATATTCATTCATATCTCAGTCTTTCATGCCAGCTCTTATATGTCTCTTAAGTCACCTCTCCCACACCAACTGATGGGGCTGGTAGTTCATTGCATTTCACCAAACCCAAATATTTGCCTGGGTATTAATTACAGCCCAAATCAGTACCCAAATAAAGGCCCAAGATATTTTACAGTGAAATAAGGACCTAGAAGAAACTGCCACTCCTGTGGGATAATTTATCCCTCCAGAAAGGCTGCAGTATGGGGAGAATCCCTGGGCACAGCCATGGTGCTAATTAGCAATTTGGTTCTGATCTGAGAGTGGGAACACCCAGGTTTTGTTCTCTCAGGCTTGTCAGTTGTGTTGTTTTTCAGATGCAGGATGTGATTGAGCCTTTATAAATAAAAGGTCATAAAAATACAGCAGGGAGGCTTCCTTGTGCCCAATCTCTTGCAAATTCTTGCATGTGAAAAATTTCTTCTTTCATCTAAGGATACAATGAACATTTTTTGAGTTTTCCTGTGTTCAAACCTGTAGGTTTGAATGTCAAATTCTGTGTCCAAAGCATGTGCTCTAGATTTTGAGTCATTCCTGCTTTTAATGTGGTGCTGTCTGTGCTGGGAGAGGATTAAAGAAAAGCTGGGTGAGTGGTCCTTTGGTTACAGTCCTTGCATTTACAATTTATACAGAAAGTATAAGTTCTTGCTTCTCAGAATGCTTGATTATTGAAGCATTTTGGAACAGCTCCTACAGCAAACTTGGAACAGTCTGCCAGGAGAATACCTGGAAGCCAGCTGGTACTAGGAGCAATAACTCTGTGGGGAAGCTATTTTGACCAGAAATACTAACTTAGAATGGTTAGGGGTTTTTTTTTGTCTCCAAGATTCACACATTTCGTTAAAAAAGACTGCTTTTGATGAGTTGCTTTTCTGCTGGGAAATTTTAAATACATCCCAGTTATTTACATGTGCAGATTAATGAATTTTTGTTGGACATTCAAATTGTAGGAATATTTTGGCTGAAGGATAGCAGAGGTGTCAGAGGCTGTAGGAGGTGTTCTCTTCACTGACCTAAATAAGTGTGATAAACAGCAGCAACCTAAGGCTGGGCTGCCTGTGTTCCAGCACCCCAAATTTATCGAATCTCAGTTAATATCTCTTTGATCTTCTGTGCTCTTTCAAAAATGCCATTGACAGCAGTTGGTTAAGGGAGGGGAAAGTTGTAAAAAATTTTCCTTCAGCTGCATTTTCCATGTCTGGGGAGTGAATTTGGTGGTGGTTTTTTGGTGTTTCTTTTTTTTTTTTTTTTTTTTTTTTTTTTTTTTTTTTTTCTTTCTTCTTTTCCTCCCTGAAAAGCTCTTTTTTAAGCTTTAAAGGAAGAAGAAATGCTGGAAAATTCCAAAGCGTCTTACTTCGTGACTTTTGTGTATTGTCAAAAAGCAGCTGGTGAAGCCTCCAGTGCGAGGAAAGGTTTCCTCATCAAACTGTTAACACCTAATTACAATGATTTTCTGCCAGAGGCACGGAGGAGCCCAGAAAACAGTGAAGGTCAGAAATGATGAGCTGTGCCCTTCTCCTCCGTGGGTCTCCTCTCTCAAAGTAAAAGGGTCTGATTGATACCAGGGACTGAAAAAAGCCTCCCAACATTCAGTGGAAAGGGACTCTGAGCAAGGTGAAATGGGAAATGACCCTTGTAGGGCTGGTCACAAGGCCCAGCGTGGGGATGGAGGGGGAAAAGCTCTGCAGGAGCTGGGGAACGTCTGGAAAACTTCAGCACAGACAGACCTTGTAGTTCTGTCCCCAGAAGAGCTCAGGAATGTGAGGCTGAGCTCCATCATGATCCCAACAAAGCTCAGATGTTGCAGGAAGTGAGGTGGGGTCTTATCCCCATTCCTGTTCTCTGGTCCAAGGCCAGTTCTCATTTAGTGTATGGACAATAAAAAGCAGTCTAAGCTAGAACTTCACTTCTACCTCCTCTGAGGCAGAACTTCAGTGGATTGGACCAAAGATTTGAATGGGGAAGCCCTTTCTAGGCTCACTGGCTGGAGGGGAGCGCTATGTCTTAACTTCATGCCTTAACTTGTGGCAGGAGAAAAGTGAAGGTGACAATGATGAATATTTTGCACAGTGATTAAAGCCTTGAGGAGAAGTATCTCCAAAGGGCCAGTTGCATTTTCCAAATTGAAATTTTGAAAGGTTTTAGCAAAATACTGATGCCATTTTCACCCCTTAAAACTAATTTTTTTTAAATTTTTCAATTTTAAATTGTTCATATTAAACATTTTTTTTTTTTCAGCTAGCTGGTAAAGCCATGCCTGTAGCCTGCAATCTGTGTGTTTCCAGCTGTGGTTGTGCAGTACTGAAATACCAAGGGAAGGTGTTTTCCTTTTGAAGTGGTGCTAGAAAATTCTCTCTTTGTGTAGCTTTTTTCAATCACTCCATCACCAGGGCTTCATTTGGCTCTGTCATGAGGGGTTCAGGAGGGTGGCTGTGTTGTAGAAGAGAGGAGATTGAGATTTGGATGGCTTCTCCTATGGTTGCCTGATGGGAGAAGGAGGAAATCCACAGCTTCAGGGAAGGTTTTGTGAGGTGCAGAAATGCAGCTCCTGTGCACAGAGCTCAGTGAGTGTTTTGGCATCCCTGTGGATGCACGTCCCACGCTGTGCAGGGCTGGGGAGAACCCGCTGACCTGGTCTGAGGGAAGCTGTAAACACCAGCCTTGGCATAGGAGATAGGTGGGCTGGGTTTCCAGGGTGGTGCTGGGCCAGACTGAGTTTTTCCTTTCCCAAATTAGAGGCTGAACGTGCGGCTGGGAGCTCAGCAGAGGCAGGGAGAGGCTCCCAGGCACTGCACAGGCAGCACCTGGGGAGTTGGACAGGCTCTCCCCAGCCCTGCTCCTCACAAGTCCTGCACTGAGAGGAAATCCCCTCACCCTGTGCTCCTGGTCTGGTTTTGGCACTTAGTGTGGGGGTGCTGGCTGTGCCCTGGCACTCAGTGAGCTTTGGGAAGAGACTTCCCTCCTCATACACACTCCCTGCAGCGATGCTGCCCTGGAGGGGCGATCTTCTGCAGGGCTTGCTGGGAGGTGTGCAAGCAATGCACCCTGCTTGGGATTAAAAAGAAGTGCAGTTATTCAATTATCTGTGAGGAGGAAAGAGAAGGATGTGAAATGGTGACACAATAAATTGGTGTTGTCACGGCTGTATGTGACTGAGTGCGTGTATGAAGTGCCACTGTTGGTGACATGATCTAGCCATGGCCATTCCCTAGAGCTGCTTTGCAAGCCACAGTGGTCTGTGTCACCATCATCCCTTCTGTGGCTGGAGAGAGTAAATCAACAGGAAACGATAATTCTGCTGCTTTTTCAAAGCTTTTTCAAGAGTTTGGCAAGCTGCACAGTGAGGAAGTTTACTCTCTATTCACGCTAGCTCTCGCTCTGGACTTTCTTAATTTATGCAAGAGATAGTTTTGCCTCATCCAGAGTGATTCATGATTGGCATTCTGGTGTTTCACAGTCAGAGTGTTGGGAGGCTCTAAGTGAAAGGCTCCCTGCCTTCCAAAGAAATGGATCCCAGATTCTGCAGAGACACTTCTGAGCAAAGAGGGAAAGCAGAGAAAGCTCCAACCAGAAAGTAATTATGTTGCTTTCCTGTTTATTTGGGAACATGAGCAGTGCTGCAGGGAGGAGTCAGCTGGAGTCTGAGGCACAGTTTCCTTCTACACAGGCCTGTGAGACACGTGGATCTTCTTTCATCCACATTTCCTGCCCAGGTGGACTTCCAGCACCTACCTGGAGCTGGTTCTGGGAATCTGTTCCATAGGCACCAGGAGGAGCAAATGCAGAATTAGGTCACTATAGCAGCAAGTCCCCTCTTTTGCTACATATTCTAGAATCATCTAGAAACAAGGATTTCTGAAGCTTCCTCATCTGTTCCAGGGATGGTTTTCTTGGTTTCATGGATGTGTGCTTAGGCTGCACGGGGGGAAGATACGAGACCATTCAAGAGCTGGTGTGTCCTCAGTGAGGGAAAGGCAGGAGATGAGGTGGAGATGATGGTTTCTGAAGTATGGACAAGAAGGAAGAAGAGGCGTGAGATGGAACATGACAGCCAGAATTGGGTAGTGTCTGTGCAAAAATACACCTTTCCAGTTTCTCTCCAAAGCCTTATGGGGCTGGTGCAGTCAGAGGCATTTTTTTCCCTAAAAAGTTGTCTACACCACTTCTCTTCTATATCCACTACATAAAAAGGATCCACCTTCATCTGATTTCTAGGAAACTGGCTTGAAGCTTCTGTCTCCTCTGATCAGTTTGTGCTACTTGGCAGAGTGTGAATGGCCCTACAGAGCAGTTAACAAAAAATAGATTCTCATCCCATTGCCAGCTTTTCCAGGTCTCTAGACTGGTTAATGCATGGCAGCTGCTGGTTTGTCTGCTTGCCTCGGTCCTTCTGTGTCCTGCAGGCAACCTGAGGTCAAAACCATCTGGGTGGGATGAGGTAAACCATCCCAGGAATTATTCAGTCTGAGCCTCGAGTGCCAGGGGGAACGGGCTGTTTGGAAAATACAGTTTTCCTGCTAAGAATGAGAAAATGTGGTTTTTCCTTACCCACTTGGTATTCTGTAATGTGGGCTATTCCTGCCTGGGGCAGAGCTGCAGATGACAGAACACTTTCCCAGCTGTCCCCTCAGAGTCCAGCCTGTGGTTTGAGGGAACAGCCACTGCCCCATGCGGAGAAACCTGTGGGCACCCAGCCCAGGGCACCACGGCATGTCTGTCTGTCCTGCTCATTGCCACCTTCCTAAAGCAAGGTGTGGCCACAGGGATCCCAGGGAAGGTGCCTTCCTGGGGGGTGATGGTGTGCTGGACACAGGGCGGGTACCAGTAGTGTCAGTGGGGCACAGCAGTCATAGTGGAGTCTTTATTTCTCGTGCTGAATTGCCCACACCCTGTGCCCACTTGAGCTGGCATTAAACCATCTCAACCCCAAAAATAACCGCTGAGATGTTTATTTTTTTCCTTATGGATACCTTCTCTTCTGCCTCTGTCTCATTTGCATGACTAAGAGCATCTCCTCTACGTGTGATTCCTATCTGCTGTACAAATGATTGCATGTTAATCATTGCCAAATTTCTGCACAGAAATGGGATAGATTTAAATGGCAAACTTCACCCAGAACACGATCTGAAACCAGAATATCTTTCCTGATGGCCTTATTTGCATTTTCCCAGGTCTGTTGCTGCTGGAGCACCTGGGTGGGATGATGTTTGTCCCAGGAAGAACTGTGCAGGCTCAGAGAAGCACTAGAAATGGGCCAAAATAGGGCAATGCATAAAACATCTTTGATATGTGGAAGTGAAGAAACTGATATTGTACTGGTTTCCACAAACCTGTTCCACTCCTCTGCCATCCCTTTCCAGAAAAGATCCTTTTATGACTGAAATGTGGGGACAGATGCCTTTTTCCCCCATCCTACTAATTCAGACAAGCTTCAGAAACACCGAAGCCCAGCTCAGACATCTCTTTATATCCTCCAAAATCTGGCATTGTCCTTGTGCTGCACATCCAAAAGGCTGTATCCCCCTGCCCTGTCTGGTCCAGGAGGTGTAACAAAACCAGGGAGCCACAAAGAACACAAAGGTAAATGTAGGAAACTTAGCTACAAGTTACAAGATTGGTCTCACACTCTTCTTCAATGCTGCCTTGTTTCATTTTTTTTTACATTTGGATTTTTTTTGTTTTGTTTTTGTTTTTTTTTTTAATGAAATTGCTATATTTATGCAATTTTTCTCTGAGGAGAATCTTTGCAAAGGAAAAAGAGGTTTTAGATAACTTGAATGTAAGGCTTAAAAGGTAGACTTCAGTTTATTCATTCTCCACATCACATGTTTTATTTTCTGTATGATGAGTTGGTAACAGCAATTAAATTTTATTTTTCCCACTATCCTGACCATGTATTTTAATGGTCCTCTTTCTCACTGAGGTAGGTTTTAGGAAGAAAGGCAGCTGATTTCATAGACTGGACCATCTTTGCTGCCTGAAGAGCTTTGTCTCTTTGGCTGATCTGGCCCATCACACACTGCTCAGGATGCATCACTGAGGTGAAAATAATAAGATATTGAAACACAGAGCACATCATACCACATAAGGCCTGTATTTATTGGGTCCCTTTGTTATTCTGAATTGGAGAGAGCAAAACAATGTGTTTTTTCTGGAAGAAATTAGTGGTTATCCAGTGATTCCAGCAGAGGAGAGCCAGCATGGGATGAGAGGTGCCATAATTCCAACAGGATTAAGAGTAACTCTGCAATCTGACTTTCAGAATTTTAATTCTGCTAATTAAAAGCCCCTTTTATATAATGTGTGTTTCTCTGATCAACATGAGTAGTGTAAGTGATGAGAGATTGGGCAACACCACAATGGAAGTGCTGATGGGGAACACAGAAAAAAATCAGGTGAAGCTCTGGTTAAAACCAAACTTACATTAAATAAATCTGTGGAACAGACTTAAGTTAAATAAATCTGTGGAATAACTTTCAGCCAGAGGTTGTGGTGGTGTTTATTTGGTGGTTTTTTTTGGTGTGGGGTTT
>VWZP01006135.1:466173-563173 GCA_013396995.1 Dicaeum eximium
TTTTTTTTTTTTTTTTTTTCCCTCTTGAAATGAATCTTTAAAGAAGGCAAACATGGTTGTTTGGTGGATTCAAGGCCAAACACTGTTGGGCAAGTACTGCACAGGCACTGGACTTTCCTTTACTCCAAATTCAGTCTGCCCAGTCCTGTTTTCTTGCAGGATGCAGAAAATAAGAGACGCTAAAAACTTCTTGTCAGCTGTACAAACCAAAATCTCGATTTAGAGATTTAGGGAGACAGACTTGTGGAGCTTTCGTTTTGTGGTTGTGCCTTATGGTGAGGCCACACCTTTGGACCTGCAATTCTTAGCAAGCTTCTGGATACTTTGGAGAGATTTCCTGGGTGAAGAGCAGAAGACCCCAAGAAAGGAAAAAAAGTAGGTGTAAAGGCAGGGAAAGGAGGTTTGGTCAGAGTCAGGCATGTACCTAGAGGCAACAACTCCATGGATCAGATCAGATCACAATATATTCTGATGGTGCAGAAGAGCAGGAAAATGCCCTGGCTGACCAGAGGAGATAGATGACACACAGAGGAAAAATTTGGAAAATATTCCTCCTTTGTCTGGGCATGGTGAGAGCTGCCAGTGTCTGTTCCAGTGCAGCTCAGCACATTCCTCTTGTCTCGGTCACTTTGCTCCTGGACCTTTGCTATGGCTGAAGCCTCATGCATCTGGGAGCAGGAGGAGTCCCAGGGGTGCAGAAGGCCATGGCAAAAAGGGTGATTGGACAAGCTCCTCAGGAGAAGGAAGTGGGCACCCAGAGTAAGGGGGAAGTAGGAATTCATAGGGAAAGCGATTTGGCGCTGGTGATGACGCGCTCTCCTCACGTGGAGTTGTCAAAGCTTCCCTGGAAAGGCTCTCAGCAGCCTGACCCAGCTGTGGGGTGCTCAGAAACATCCCACTGGTGCCCACCAAGGCCTCCTGCTCATGCAGCAGGACCAACCAGCCTTGATGTTGCCATGGATGTCACTTTGTGCCTCTGTAGTTGAGAACGACTCTGATCATGGCTTTGGATGTTTCCTCCAGGGAAAGCCACTGCACACATGGGATTTATTGAGGTTCCTGCCAGAGCTGCAGCCCTCCATTTATCCCATTTATCAAGAGGAGTTTCTGGAGTACCTGTTCCAGCAGGATGCTCAGGATGGCAGCTGCCAGCCTGGGACCTGAGCAGGTGAGGGATAAGGAAGACACGTTCCTGCAGTGCTTCAAAGGCAGTTTGAATTTTATTGGTTGTGAACCTGCTGCCTTGAACTTTTATGAGCCCATTAGAAGCACAGGGTTAGCTCAGGCTGTGAAGGCAAGTCATCTGGTAAAAATGCCCGTGAGACTAAGACACAGCAAATAATCCTGCAGCAAAGCATATTATTAACTTTGCTGTTCCTGGTGCTCTTTTTTTAAACATTTCTTAAATGGAAAGAATTTTTCTCCTGGGAGTTTTGTCTCAGCTGAAGTGCAGTTCTTTGCTATTTTGTGATTTAGGCATATCAACATTGATGAATTTTAATAGACAGACCAATAAAATCAAAATTATGTTTGTGGGTGCAGCTGATACTTTCAGGAAAATAAAAAATTTATAGGGTGCTGTGATAAATAATACAGATGGATATTTAAGTTAATAAACCTCAGATACTGAGATGGATGGAAATATCTTTAAAAGGTGAATTCAAGAACTAATAAATGTGTTCACAGGAAACGTGGGGTTGCCTCAGCTCGGGCTTCCTCACCCCTGCCCATGGCCCCAGGCTGCCATTTAGACTCAACCATGAAGCTCCAGGCCCAGTTTGAGTTTGATCCCAGGGTTGCAAATTGATTGAGACCCAAAGATTCATGGGTTTCTGGGAAATGACTGGAGAGGAAGAAGGATTATGGAGCCCAGTTGTCAAACCCCTTCCCTGGCACTGCTGGCTGATTTCCAGCGTTGCTCCCAAAGCGTCTCCTGGGCAGATTCCTGGTGCTGGACTGGGGGTGGACGGGTGGACAAGGCCCTTTGTGTTTGGGGTGCTCAGGATGTGGTGGCTGAGGGATCCTAACGAGCTCTGGCTCAGTTAAAGTGGAGAGGAAGTTGGCAAGAATGAGCAACGTCTGGAGAACTTTGATCACCAAAGAAAAAATGGAAAACCAGATTAGTTTATGCACAGCTTTTAAAGTTTTTTGAACCAAGAATGTTTTTGATGGATATGGCAGATCCTGAGTCCTGTAACTACAGTCCTGTTTCTCTACACTATATTTTATAGACTTTAATCTGTAGCCTTAGTTTTAAGTTGTGTTTTATGGGGGACGAGGTTGTGGATCCTGGAGGAACGAAGCACACCCTCTAGCTGGGAAAGGTCTCTGGGAGAGATTAAGGGAATGAGCTGTTCCTTCCTGGCCACAGGCAACAGAGCAAGAATCTGTGGGTTTAATTTACAATAGGAAACTCCAGTGCCTGTCTCTGATGGAAGCAAAGCATGGGTCTGAGGGTGTGGTATCTCTGAGGTTTTTATGAATAGGTTGGACCAGCATCTGTTGAATTATTTGGGTCAAATTGATCATGGCTTGGGGTTGTGGGAGGGAGCACGTTGAAACTCCTTGGAGCTGAGTGTCACTGAGGGAATAAGCACCATTCCCTTTCCTTGGGCGTCTTTTCTTCACTTCCAACCAGGGCAGCTCTTGCCAGCTCCTTGCTGTCCTCCATGCATAAAAATTTGGCAGATTCCACACATTTTGGGTATTTTTTTTCATCTGTTCTTGCCCCTCATCAGAAACTCTTTTGTTAGCAACCACAGGCCCTACAAGTGGACATTTCCCTATGATTATGGCTGCAATAGATAAACCCCCTGGCTTCTAAATGCAATTTTTTTTTTAAAGTGCACAATGAGTTTTTGAACCAAATAATGAGAATTCATGGGTATGGAGTTCATGAAGAACTTGTGCTCCACAACTCCCTGACAGGAGGGGGCAGCCAAATAGGGGTTGGGATCTCCCAGGGAACAAGGGACAGGATGAGAGGAAAGGGCCTCGAGCTGGGCCAGGGGAGGCTCAGGTTGGACATTGGGAGGAAATTTTTCATGGAAAGAGTGGTCATGCCTTGGAAGGAGGTGCCTATGGAGTCCCCATCCCTGGAGGTGTCCAAGGAAGGCTTGGATGTGGCACTCAGTGCTCTGAGCTGGTGAAAAGGTGAGGATCAGGCACAGCTTGGACTCTCTGACCCGGAGGGCTTTTCCAAGCTTAAGGATTTTATGGTTCTGTGAATCCCTCACTCTAGGCAAGCCCTAAGGCTCTTTGTGAGAACAGAAGGGGCAGTGAATGTCAAAGCCCCCAGCCTGGGGACCCCATCTGCATTGAGGGAATTAGCAAATACCTGGATGCTCAGGTGAGCTTTGTAGATCTGAGCACCCTCAGCTTAGCATAGAACTGTTCTCTTAAGGGTAAATGTACCTAGGAGAAAGTTGTCATCCCTTTGGTTTGGGGAAGGCAGAGCAGGAGTGGTTTGGGGAAGACAGAACAGGATTGTCGTACGTGCATTGCTGCCTGTGCAGGAACCCTGTGACCACAGCAGCTCTGGGCTACAGCTCACCCATGATGTGTTGGGTTGGTTGATGAGAGAGGTGATAAATAGGGGTTCTCCCCTGGATTCCTCTGGCTGAGGGCGCTTCGGTCATGGAGTCACATGTGAGCATCTGTGGGCAAAATGAGTAGGAGAAACTTCCTCTAAAGCTGGCAGCATCCAGCCCTCAGCAGAGAGGCTAAAACTCATCCTAGAAAACCCATTTTTAAGTCTGCATGCATTCTTTTAAGGGGAAAAAAAAGTAAAAAGGAAAGGGAGTGGAGGAAAGCCAGAAACAATAGTATGTCTCTTGGAGCTTGAGTCTGTGGAAAAAAAAAGGGAAAGGGAGAAGGAAATAAATTACTCTGAAGAGGTACAGATGGAAGGATTGACACAAGTGTGCTTTGGGTTCAGCAGAGCTGTAATCTGAGCAAAGAACAGAGCCAGCAAAGTTGGATTAACCCTGAAGCTTGGATGAGCAGCACCTTCCTGTGACTGCTTATTCTTATTGTCAAAGTGGACCAAGACAAGCTGACTTTCCTCAGCTGACTTCCCTCCCAAATAGTGCTGGAATTGAGTTTTTCTGGCTCTGGATAATTTCTCTTTTTTGGCTATTTGTACCATGCTTAAATTTCCTTTCTTCCCCTGGAGAGGGAAGCAGTGAAAGGCTGTGAAATACAGTACAGCTCTTAGCTGAACTGATGATCCCAACACGGATTGTAATGATTCAAGCACTAGCAATTAATTTTATACAATTACTCCATTTAGTTAATTATTCTGAGCAAAATTAGAACAGGACTTTGCTGTCTGTTCACTGACACAATTTCCCAATTACCAGCCAGAGGTTTGTACGTGCTCAGATGTGAATTCTCAGCCTTGGCCACCGGGCAGATTTGAGCTGGCGCGGGCTGAGCACCTGAGTCAGCAGCCCTTTGGGGCTGATGTGCTAAATGCAGACAAAGCCCACTGCAATGGGCTTGATCTCCATGTGGAATTTAGAGGAAATTATCATGTGGAGCTGTGTGTTTGCCCCAGTTGCACCCAGGGACGGGTGGGAGCTGCTGGTGCTCTTCCTGCAATGCCCAGCGCAATCCACCCTGGATCCCATACACGGCTCTGCCTTCCTTGGTGTCCTGGACTGAACTCAGCTCTCAGCTGGTGCTTCCAAATGACACAGGTGTCCTCACATCCAAAAATCCTGCTGGACAGCTCAGGAAGGAAGGGATAGGTGTAGGCCATACAAGAAGAACTTTAATCCTGCTTTTCTGCATGTGGCAATGCAGTTCATCCCCTCAGTGCTGGGAATCAGCCTTTACCAGGGGAAAACCACCCTCCTTTTGTGTCAGTGTGCAGGAGGCTCTGCTCAACAGGCCCCACTCTCCTCAGCAGCATTTCTTACCACAATCATGAAACTTGGCAGTGGGTCCCACAGGAACTGAAAGAAAGAACGGTGTCACTTCTCACTGGAGACTTGCTTTCATCTCCTGGGAGGCCTCTTCTAAAGCAGGCAGTGGCTGAAACAAAAAACAAGCTCTGGTGTCTTCTTGGTCCTCTGTTAAATCCATTGCATTGAAGAAACTCAATTTTATAATGAAGAGAAGTGATCCCTCACATCCCCTCAAGCAGTGGGTGCTGGAGGAGTGCCTGGCTGAGCTGGAGCTCCAGTTGCACATCTAAGTGTCCATGAGATTAGAAACCCAGCCCTTCTCTCCTGTGCAAACCTTGAGCCCTTTGGAAAATAGATTATTTTCAAATACAGACTAGGAAATAATAAAACTTCCTCCCACCCCAAGTTGCTCCTCTTCTTTTTAATTTTGAAGGAGATGCTCAGTTGGGAGATGCTCCTCAGAGCCTCGTGCTGGGCTTTAGAGCAGTTCACTGAAATTAAACATTTACAGTTGGATTCAAAATAGGATACTTTGATTACTGAGATAATGAGGAGAATGCTGAACCCTTATCACTGTTGACTGGACCAAGAATTTTAGGGAAATTATTCAACCAGCCTTGGTCTTGAAAAGGATCTGCTTTTCCAGCAGCTTTCTGATCAGAGGAAGGCAATGGTGGGTTCTGTGTGACCCAGCTTGTATATTTAGGTGATTTTAACAGATGTGATAATTGCAGAATTGAGTAAATTTTATCCTTCCTAGAGATCTTAATCTGGAGTCATTAAGACGGCCAATATTGCTGGAAATCAACCACAGCTTGTGCATGCTGGTGTAGAAAAGGGGAATTTGGTGTTTGCCTCAGAAATCTTGAGGATGATTAATCCACCACTGGTAACCAGCACGTGGCACAAATGGAATAAACCCTGGAATTAATCCACACAAATGGATTTTGAGCAGGCTATTCAGTGATGCTGGAATGCCAACATCTGTACATCAACACATCTACTGCAGCCTTGAGAGGGGCAAGACTTCACAGGTTTGGGGTGAGATCACGGTTGGAGAGAATTAATTTAGTCTAAATTTAGCTATGTGAAAGTCTTGTCTAAACGGGGCTGGTACCACACATCACGAACATCTGTCAGTGTGTGGGGTGACTCACCTGGGAGCACATCCATCCCTCATCTGCAGCCCAGGGATGGAGCCTGGCTGACCAAACTGGTGAACTTTGGCACTGATAAGGTTTGGGGAGCTGACTCACAGCCACAGCGTTTGCTGAGTACATTTCTTCCACATGTTTGGTATCTCCAGGTGCCACTTCTGCTGCCAGGGAGTTGATCTGAGGTCTCTGCAAAGCCTCTCTCAGGCAGTGGTTACAGAGCTGCACTTTTACTGATTGAAGGCAGCCTGGAATACCTGAACTTGGCTCACTGGAACAAAAACATCTGTTTTGACCAGGGCTTGAACTTGTCCTCTTTCTCCCTGCAGAAATCCCTCTCCCTTTCTGTGGGGCTCCTCCAGGTGAGGAGCTCAGTGCTTTTAATCCCAGACTGGTGGAAGCCCTGTGCTTTTTTCCTCTCTGGTGAGGGGACATGCAGAGAAGCAGCTCTCTTGGGATGGTTCTGTTTAAAACTGAAGGAAGAAAGGGGAAAGGGACAGTAGGAAAAGTGCATGCTGAATATCCAGGGAGATGCTGGGAATGCATTGCCCATGCGATGTCTGGGAAACAGGGACACAGACTTCTCATTTCACACCTGGGCTGGAACTCCAGAGTCAGGCTCAACATCTGACTCTTGAGCCCTTCCTCTTCTGTGGGCTCAGGGTGACTCCCTGGTGGGTTAAACAAACTCTCTCTTCTCCCTACCACTTAAGCTACTTTTTAATTAACTTCCTCAGCAGGAAACATTGCTCAAGGCACACAGCTAGCCCAGGGTGCTTTGTGTTTAATGGTTCCTAGTGCAGACACATACATTTATTATTAATTATTAATAATGAATTAACAGCTAATTAATGATTTCCTGCTGCTCTGACCCTTCCTCATGCCAGCTGTGGCCAGTGGAGAGTGTCCCTCCACCACTCTGTGGGATGCTGTAGGGAAACCCCACATGCAGTTGGTGCAACCAGCTTGGTCCCTTTCTATGGCTCTGCATTCCCAGCATGTGGATCACACCTCTGGCAGCTCCCTGGATGTGTGCTGTAGGTGGAGTCTGCAATCACAGGCTAGAAATAAAAATGGAATGAGTTTTTATGGGGAAAAAAGATGAAGTTTCAGGTACTTTTGGTGGGGCTGTGGGAATGAGGGAAGGTCCTTTTGCAATCTGACAGGGATGCAGGGACTGCCTCATGTGACTCTGCAAACCACGTGTTCCCCTGGTAGCTGGGAAGCAAAGCCACTGAATTACCATCATATCAATAAATCTGGACTTTGTAAGGTTAGTACAACTTGGGTTTCTATTGTGATTGTATTTTTAATAGGGTTTGGACAGGTTTTCCTGTGTTCTCAGACCCCAAAGCTTCTACACCTTACAAGAAAAACAGCTTGTTTCTATAGCCATGCTCTAGATCACACTGAGGCAGCCTCAACAGTTTGGTTTGAAGCTTTTTTTTTTTTTTTTTGTGTGTGCTTTTTTAAGTCAGGTTGAGTGAGTTGTATTCCTCTGTCCTGGTAGCTACAGAAAATAAAAGTAAAATCTATTTCTGGATCTACCCGAATCAGCTCCTCTTGCACCAGCTTGTTTTGGTCCATGATTACATTTAAGTACTCACTTTAAAATTAACCCCAAACCACAAATAAAGCAGACTCCATAACTTCTACCTTCAGCTGGGGGGAGGGGGGATGGAATCCCCCAAGTAAAATAGAAACTAAAAGTATAACAGTTTGAAATACTAAAGTTCATTTCCAGCTCCCGAATTTCCTCTTCTGTGTATGTTATTAAGGCACTTAATTTGATGAGCACTGAAAAATAGTTTCCTCCTTCTGTGTGCTGCATATTTCATAAACTTTTGTGTTTCTTTTGTCTGAAGTCTTCTGTGTGAAGTTAGGGATGTCAGGGAAATATAAAATGGGAAATGGTACTTGACCTCAGATTTTTCTAGAAGAGGAAGTTGATTTATTTGTCTGAAGTTATTTTTAGGCTAACTGGAAATATTTAAGGAGAAATTGTGGATTTAAAAAAATTATCTTCCAATTATATTGAATAATTGGAAACTTCTCATGTTCCTTGTGCCTGTTTCAGCTCCTCCCCATCATTTTACCCCTTGGCTCATTTGGCAAAATTACTCTCAGGAAACAGAACATGTCAGCACTATGGTAGAAAAAGGTGCTTTCATTAAGAAAAAACCCAAACTTCTATTTTGCAACAAGACAATCCTAAAACTGTTACATGCAATGGAAAATTTCTAGGAGGAGTTGACCTGTAATTCTCCTCCCTGCTGTATTTTTATTATCACTTTGAAGTTGAATGAGACCTTAAATATTCTGTACATGATTTTATAATGACTTGTTTCCAGAGCTCTCTAAAATCCCAGGAAGAGAAAAGTAGAGATACAGCACTGACTAGGCTGCAAAACTGGGTTTTGATGTTGGCTTTTGACATGGTTTAGCTGTACTGGATTGAAGTTATGCTTGTGGGTGTAAAATGTAAAATCATCTATCAGTACAAATATTTTTTGACCTGGGTTACATCAATTCTTGGTCAGATTTGCATCCATCCAGCTTCTTAAATAAATAGAGGTGAGAAACTTAACCCTGCCCTGAGTTACAGAAGGAAAGGTGACAGGTAAATAAAGGAGGTTATAGTTCACATTGGTTTGCTGCTTTCCCATGACAGATTTGAGGTCATATTAAGGAGCAGTTTAGCACTTGTTGGCACCTAAGGTTATTCCATATATGTGTTTTTTATTCAAATACAGGATGAACAGTGAAGCCAACCTCTCTTTCTATTTTCTGAGGGCAGGCAGGTCTTAATGCTCCATAAATTTCAGTGCCTGTGAGTCAGGCATAGTCAGATACAGCAGGAATGTTACACACAACTTGCTAATCAATTGTTTCATTAACAAAAAAGGTAATCTTTTGTCTGTTTGTTTCTTTGGGGTTTTCTTTAGATTTCCTGGAGCTTTTGCATGTTTTCCTTAGTGCCAGAGTTCTGGGTTATGTTTTAAAAAGTTTGTATATTCTGAGAGGGTCTAAAAAGAAACCACATCCTGTTTTCTTTTCTTTCTTATCCATCAGAAATACAAGTTGGGCTGTTCCCAGCTGCTTTTTGGATTCTGCAGAGTGCTCAACACAGATTTCCTATCGCAGGGTATGCAGCTCTCTCCTCTCTGATTTTGGTTTTCATTCAGCACAAGGCAGTTGTGAAAACAAAGCCTTTTATCTGGATCTTCAGAAGTGGCGTGTTCACTTTCAGATTTGGAAGAAAAGCAAGAAAAATTCTGAAGACTGTAGTTGAAGAAAGAAGGCAGGCATACAGGATGATGTCAACCAAAGAAATACATAGTGGAGAAGGGAGACATGATGTTGAGCTCCCCACACCCAAAAGAATTCAGGAAAATATGTAATTTCTGAGGTACTCATGACTAAAGCAGCCAGAGTTTTGGTATAAACCCACCTGGTTACATGCCCCTGGGAGAGGGAGCTACTGGGAATCTCAGTGACCAGAGCAGGTTTTGGGAAAGCTGTTTTGGCAATGACAGGGAGGCTGGGAACCATCCTGCCTTCCAGTCTGACCAGCTGGGTGTCCAGTTTTCAGAAGATAGACAGAACTGGACAGGTTAGAGCACCCAATTCTCAGAAGAGAGCCAGAACTGGACAAGTCAGAATGCCCAGTTCTTGGATGAGAACCAGAACTGGGCTAGTCAGGGTGTCCAGCTGCCAGAAGAAAGCTCGTGGTGGTGCCTGAAAATAATTGTATGGTCTTGTTCCCATCTATGGCTTTCCAAGACCAGGGATCAGAGAGACCCTGGAATTTTGGTGCAGGGTGCTTTGTATGGATTTGGACAATGAAGGTGTGTGGCAGTGCAGGGAGCTTTGTATGGATTGGGAAGGTGTGTGACCAGCCAGTATCCATGTAGGTGTGACACGTCTCACAGGCCTTTTCCCTGCTTTCCCCACCCAGATGACCTTGCAGATTTGAGGCTTTTCCAGGCTGAGCAGGAAAGACCGCTCAGGGGTGGGATCTTTTGATCTTTCCCTATTTGCATTTTCAGCATCCCAGAAGTCACTGTAGAAATCCAGGACAGGTTGAACAATGCAGGGCTGAGGAGGGGCCATGGGGACAGTTGGATAATCCTGTCTGGATTAACAGCTGGATGTCTCAGAAGCACTGGAGTTTTTCCCTCAGCACACACAGCTCATGGAGTACGTGAATCAAATCCCACAATTAGACAGGTCTGCAGGGTTCCATTTTTCTGACCACTTAGAAATTGGGTAATTCTCCTGATGTTCATGGTGTCTCTTCCAGCACAATGGCAGATGTCAGTATCTGCAGCTGGAAGATGGGAGTTGCAGGGTAAATCTCAAGGGTGAGTGTTCTACCCCCAAACCAACACTGTGAAAGGGAGTTCAGGACTTCAGCTGCTCACTCTCACTGAGAAAAATTATTGACCATGAATTCCACTCAGAGCAGTCTAGGTCTGCAAATACTTTTACTATATAAATATTGGGGGTTTTCCACATCTCTCCATGCTTTCATATTTGAAAGCATGACCTTACAATGAAGGACTGAATAGAAAAGATTCTTTTTAAATAATTACTAATAGTCAACTTGACCTATCTGCATAAAAATCTTAGCTCTACAAATAATTGCAATGAAAGATAAATTGATTGGTAGTTGCTGGTTATAGAAGCACCAAGAAAGAAGTTTTTTCTCTTCTCTGAGAGGGTAAAAATGAGTAGAAATAGTTTTGACCTGTAAGAGCACCTGCTTGAGGAGCTGAGGCTGTTTTAGATGTGTAGTGATAAAAGCAGACAACCCAGATTGCTGATAAAAGCCATGAAAAGATGACTTTCCTCCTCCCATGCTTCCAGTCCTGAAAGGAAGGTTAATGTCTGGTCCAGGAGGTGCAAAAATCTGTGCTGCACTTGTCATGGAGGTCTGGCACTGCAATGGTCCCATTCCAGAGTTGGAAGTACAAATTTCTTTCCATATTGCGCTTCATAAATATGTAAATGCCCTGTTCCTTTGTTTGGTTCATATTCTCTAACTTTGCCTTCAAGCTCCTTATGTCAAACTGTTTCGAACTGAAGAGGGAACCCAAAGATTGTGCATTTGTTAACTAACTTCCTTCCCCAGCCACTGTAGTGTCAGAAACAGGGACCTGTTGATGGTTGAAATCCACATTTGACTGATAATTTTTGAGCCAAACTCTTCATTAATGTGTGTAATGAATTGTCAGTTGTTGATGTGTGTGTGTATTTGAGTGTGCTTCATGCTCAGATTGCCAGAGATCACAGCCAAAAAACCTCTAAAAACCCACAATGACTCAACATATCATAGAATCCAGACTAGTTTGAGTTGGAAAGGATCTAAAAACTCATCCAATGCCACCCCCTGCCATGGGCAGGAACACCTTCCAGAATCCCAGCTTGCTCCAAGCTCCGTCCAGCCTGGCTTTGGACACTTCCAGAGATCCAGGGGCAGCCACAGCTTCTCTGGGCACCCTGTGCCAGGGCCTGCCCACCCTCACAGGGAACAATTCCTTCCCAATAGTCCATCTATCCCTGCCCTCTGGCAGTGGGAAGCCATTCCCCCTTGTCCTGTCCCTAAAGTCTCCCTGGAGTCTTCTCCTCTCCAGACTGGACACCCCCAGTTCTCCAGCCCGGCTCCAGAGCAAAGGGGCTCCGGCCCTCAGATCACATCTTGATTCTGAAAAGTTCTTAATCTAGTTTTTAATCTGAAAGTTACCAGGAAGGCAGCAGCCCAAACACCACACCACAGCATAACTTCTGTTTCAGAGTTCAGCCTCAGCAAAGGTTTTTAAAGGCCTTTCTTATAAAGGGGCCGTCTTCTTCTTGGAAAAGATTTGTATGAACTGTGTCAGTTCCCAACAATTATTCTCCACTTGCACAGACTGGTTTTCCCCTTCTCCTTGTCAGCACGTCAGCCAAGGTGTATCCACATCCCCACCATGGTATTTACAGCAAACTTCCAGGAGTTTGGGGTAAAACTTGGGTATTGTGACGTCAATATCTTACATGAGGTTTTGTGGTGACAGTCATGTGCAAGAATTTTGCTTCTGTGAAAAGTGTTTGCAAATTAGGGAGAAAAGGGTGGAACTTCATGTTCCCAGCAAGGACTGTTCCTGTGCTGCCCGTACAAGGGGATGAGCAGTTTGGAGATTCCCGTTCCCAGTGGGAGAGGAAGGGCATCAGCACATCTCCTCTTGGCAACTTCCACTGAGCCAGTGCCAAAGGCTTCCTGTTGATTGATGCACAAAAAGCACCACTTCAGCTGCATCAGCCTTTGGGGGACGATTCTCCGAAGCATGGAAAATTTCCAGGGTGCATCCAGGGTCTCAGCACAGCAACTCCTGCTGTGGCCAGCTGGGCCATAGGGTGACTGCCTGGGAGACAAGCTCAGCCATGCCAGAGATGTCCAGCAGGCTGGTCCTTGGGACATGCTTTACCTTGGTGATCTCTCAAACACAAGGTAAAGGGGATTTTTCTGCAAAGTCTCACCCACCAAATAACCTTTGTAACATGTCTTAGTGTTCACTCTTTCAGGATATATGTGATAATTTCAACTTTAGGGGTCCTGTAGGAGGTTGATCTGAGGATTTGTGTCAAAAACAGTTCTCCTCGTGAGTCTCACAATGTCCAATGATAGTCTGTGGCTTTTTCCCCCAGGATCCATCTAGGATGCCCTCCTGGAGGCCTCTCTGTTTGTTAGACATGGATGCTGTGACATGGACCATATGTAAGTCTGATTCACAGAGTCATGGAATAATAGAATATGCTGAGAGGGAAGGGACCCACCAGGGTCATGGATCCAGCCCCTGTCCCTGCCCAGACACCCCAACAATCCCACCCTGTCCATCCCTGGGAGCATTGCCCAAACCCTCCTGGAGCTCTGGCAGCCTTGGGGCTGTGCCCATTCCCTGGGGAGCCTGGGCAGGGCCAGCACCCTCTGGGGAAGAACCTTTCCCTGAGATCCAACCTAAACCTCCCTGGCACAGCTCCAGCCATTCCCTGGGTCCTGTCCCTGTCACAGGGAGACGAGCTGTCCCTTGGGAGGAGCTGCAGCCTCCGGTGAGCTCAGCCCTGTCTCCTGTCTTCAGGCTGCTTGGTGTTGGTGCCAGTTTTGTTCCCTCTGTCTCACTGTGGTGCTCCCTGCCCAGCTAAGCATCACAGCCCCCACACTCCTGACCCTTCTCCCCACACAGCAGGTTAAAGGGTGAATGAAACCAGCTGTTTTCTCTCCTCACTGGGAGTCAGGAAGGCTTGGAACACCCAGGCAGCCCGGGAAGTGTCCCTATGGGTGTGCAGGCACAGAGCACTGCTTGGCGGAGCACTGATCGTGCACCGGCAGTGTGTGCAAGGTTCAGGCATCTTGCATCAGCCCCTTAGCTGGCTAAAAAAAAAACCCTCTCCAGGAAATTCAGGGGTTCCCCTTTTTCCTAGTCACTGCTCTCACACAGCCAGTCTGTTCAGGAACTGTTTATATTTCCCTGAATAATAAAAATATTACCTTTAACTCCTGTTTGAAGAGAGCGGGGATGATGAATGGAGCTTCCGCTCTTCTTCTAAAGCCCCACTAAAATCTGCATCAGCTGGGTGATTTTGGGAAGCTTTCCCTTGCCTGTCCCACGGTTCCAGACACAGGAAATGGGCAGATATTTGCTGTTGCTTCCCATAACCTGCTGGATGAAGAGAATGTGTTAACTCTGTGCAATGGCAACCATGGTATATAACACAGTGGGAGGGCGGGGGGACTTCAAACCCTGTTGGTCATCCAGCGACTTCCTTTCAGAGGGCTGGTTGGCTCCTTTATATCTAGATTCACAGTAGGGGATATTTAAAAACTGGTCCTAACTTCCATTAAGAAACAGGGAAGATTTTCATAATAAAACCAGCCTATTCTGATTCCTTCTATATTAAGTACTAGAAAAATTTAAGTGACACAGCCTTGGTCAAATATTAATGTATTTGTCAAGCATCAGCAAACAGATAATACAAAAACTCCTCAAAAGGTTGAAACCACTTGCATTTCCCTACACTGACTGCTCTGGTTCAGGACAGAGCGAGTGGAAATGGTTTATTGCACTTTTACTGGTGTGTAGAACTTGCTGTGCAACTTGAACACTTGATGATATGAATAACTTGATTGAAATGCAGATATTAGGGAAGGAGAGCCTTTAATGCCTCTAGGAACAACCTTATCCACTGACCTTACTGAGTCATATGAAGGGAGCGATTTGGGGTTTATGAAATCCTTCCATGTATCTTATCAAAGTTTCAGAAAAGCCAAATAAGTGCAATCGCCGGGTTCAGGACAACGAGTTCATCAACAAGGAAACACTTCCAGCACTTTATAGAAAGGATCTGAGAGGAAAGGCAGAATGAGGGGTGTGATACAAACCAGTTCAGTGAATAGCTTGTTCTCCTGAGTAACTTAAGCTTGATAACAACCCCATGCAGTCTTGATATGAGGGCTCGTGAGCTGTGGTGGAGCTGGAATCAAGTTTCATCAAGTTCTTCTTCTGAGCCTACAACCTCAGTCAAGGGAGCTTTTCCTAGCAAAGAAAAAGGATGCAAGAATTTCTGGGCCCCCATGATACTTGTGGGTGTAGCGTGGGCAGCCCCTCACAAAATGGGTCTGCAGCAGGTGAAGGAGCTCAGCGAGCGCAAACGCTTTTCCAACACCTGCTGGAGCCAATGTGATGTTTCAGACACCCATGCCACTCTTTGGGACACATTTCTCTAGGCTTTTGCTTTTGTTAGTCAAAAACGCCTCTGCTGTTGGCTGCTGAGGTGGATCACATGAACCTTCCACACGGACATTGCTGCAAGAATCCAGTGACTGCAATTCCTTCCCTCTCATGCTGCTCTCAGGGATCTACATACAGGTGCTAGTGTTTATTTAGCATGATGTGCAGAAAATGTAGATTTCTCAAGCATTGAACCAAAATATTTACTTTTCTCTCCATGGATTTAGCTATTGCAAAGCCAATGTCTATCAGCAAATCATGAGAGCTAAAGGAGCAGAGCACCCTGGAAGTTATCATTGGACATGGTGAGACCAGGTAATGTCCCTGCCAAGGGACCTTTGAAAATGGTCAACATGGGGCTGCTCCTGCTGCTCTTAGAGACTGGAGGAATTTTTTGGATTGCAATTTCACCATGTCTTTCTCTCCATGGGCTTTAAGGGTTTCCCAGATCCAGTTATAGCAATATAAATGTGTGTCACTGTTTGGATCAGAGCTGAAAAGCAGAATCTGACCTTTATACAGCTATTTTTTCCCTCAGTTGCACAGAAAATGGATGCACAATTAACAGACCACTAATAACTGTGTGACCAGCACAGGGTATTGCAGCATAGGTTAACACATCCAGCCAGTGACCCGTTTGGTCATGGGAAAGGGCTGTAAATCCACGAAAACTGGTGTTTCATTCGTGGAAGCTGAAAGGATGGACAGTGCGTAACTCCTCGTAAGTCACCAGTTGTGTAAGCGTGAGGAAGCTGCTGGCGTGGTCAGCCCGAGGATCCTGCTCCTGGATCATATATCCTGCAGGGAAATGGCTTTGCACAAGTGCAGGAAGTCAGCTGTGTCAAAGATTGGTGACACACTGTGAGGGCTGAGTGATGGATGCACACAGGGCACCCCGTCTGTACCATGGGGTCACAGGATCCTTGGCCTGGAGGTGACCTCAGGAGATCCTTGTCGAACCCCCCTCAAAGCAGGTCAGACCTGGTCACTCATGGCTGGCAGCAGCTGGGTGTTGAGAGCCTCCATGGATGGAGCTGGCCCTGGGACCACATTGTACCTTCCTCCTGCCTGGAATGAGCAGTGAGTGTCAGCCCTTGTGTCCAAATGGCCACTGTACTGCCTGATCCTAATCAATTCCTGAGCTGATAATCCTGCTCAGCCTTGGCAGCCTCAAACCCTTCTGATGTCTGGGCCTCAAATGCACTGTTGTTACTCTGCTCGTCTCTGAGGCAGAGTGAATAGATTCCAACAAAACTAAAACTACACTAAAATGTTCTGTGTCTGAACAGCAATAGCAAGAAACCCCCCCAGGATAATTCCAGCCCCAGTGAGCTCACAGATTGTTGGGAGTTAAGGTGAGAAGAGTGCCAGGATCTGCTTTATGGATGTGGCTTCCCTCTCTGTGCCAGGCAATAGGAACTATAGGAACTTTTCCTTCTTGAGGCAACACTCCTTTCTCCCTCTGCGTTTCTTTTCAAAACTCTGCACAGTTTGTTTTAAGGAGGCTGCACATTCAGAGGCTGCATTGCCCAGTTCCTATTGTCCTTGCTAAAGCCTTAAAGGAAAATCACTTGAATTAAATATTTTTCCCCTTGCCCCAGGCAGGATGTAAAACAAAAGAGATTCCTTAAACCACGGATGGCCAAAGTATTTTTATTTACTTTTTTTATGGCCGGTTTAATTGTCATCAGTGACTGGTCAAGGGATTAAATGAAATCCACCTGTTTTCAATGCTGCTTGTGGAATTGATACGTATGAAGAATGTTTTTATGCACATTATAAACAAAATGGGGGTGATTTACACCAGCTACTGTAACAGGAAGCATTACAGAGTGAAATGAATTGCAACATAACACGCAATTGCTGAAGGCAACGAAGTTAAAGTAAAATTCATTCTTCTTATTGCAACTTTTTGTAGTGCTGTCATTACTTAAGAAAATTGTGAAATAGTGGCAGAAGTTTCAGGTCTATTTGAATCCTTTGAATGTGTTCAAACTGACCGAGGAGAAATTTAGGTTCAATATGTAGAAGGAATTGTTCCCTGTGAGGGTGGGCAGGCCCTGGCACAGGGTGCCCAGAGAAGCTGTGGCTGCCCCTGGATCCCTGGAAGTGTCCAAGACCTGGTTGGACAGGGCTTGGAACAACCTGGGCTAGTGAAAGGTGTCCCTGCTCATGGCAGGTGTGGAACTGCATTTTTAAGGTCCCTTCCAACCCAAACTATTTTGGAACTCCATGATATGATTTACTTTCCCCACCCTCCTTTATCTTTTTGCAGGGAACAGACCCCAGGAACTACATTTGCCTTGTCCATCCCCTGGGCCCTTCCCTGATCTCCATGACCTTTCAGAGGTGATGTCCAGGTCTTGCAAGGACACCAGCCAGCACTCTGGGCACCACTGGATGCCACCCATCAGATCCCATGGACTTTAAGAGAGAAGGTTTCTTGATAGACCCTGAGTCAGTTCCCTTCCAGCACTGGTGGATCCTCTCCTCCTTGAGCCCCATCTCTAAGCTCTGGAGCCTGGAGACCTTCCTGGTGAACATTGATGCAAAGTAGACAGAGTCCCTCATTCCCACCTGCAGCAACAGTCACTAAATCCTCTGCCCCACTCAGACACATTTTTCTTGTCCAGCTATATTTCCCATGTAGGTTTAGAAACTGTTTTTGCTGCCCTTGACCCACTCCATTGAGCTGTGGCCTTCCTGATGGCCACATCCATGCATCCCTGCATGCCTGGGCCATGTGTCCCAGTCCTTTGCCTGGACCTCAGTGTAGACCAGGTTGCCATGAACTTCCACATCCCCAGACCAGACTTCCTATTTTTGTAAGAACTTGCTTTCAGTTTTGAACAGAAAAAATGTCTCAAGGCAGAGACTTCCTTCTCTGTTTAGACCTAAAAACACATTTGTGACACTCGAATTTCTACTTTCTCATTGTACTGGGGGAGCACCATGTCTTCAGCTTCTCACCCAGCTATTAACCCTGTCAAATAATCAAGATGATACATGGATTAATGTTCTCTTGTAAGTGGTGCTACTGAATCAGAAACTGCCAGGTGAGAGTATTTAGAGCTGCCATGAATGTTTATAGAAGTGAACAAGCCTAAAAAACTTTGCTTACACATGAAAAAAAAAATATTAAGTGTTTATTCTAGAAGACAGAGTTTAACTCTGATCTGATTATATGATGCTGTTGATATTCCGCAGGCCTAGGCAGATCCCTGGACATTTTTGCTGTGACCATGCCATTCAGTCCCATTTACATGCCAGGTTTAAGGGGAAATTAGTGACATAGACTCATTTATTTGTATACATTCTCATCTAATGGATTAATCCATGTTTACATACCTGCTCTGTGAGCCACCTGGTAAACCCTGAAACCTGAGGAGAGCAGAAGATATTGGTCCATGGCTTTTCAGAGTTCCTTCTCAAAGTAAACAGGCCTGTGCTGCTGCTTGGTGCCCAACAGTTTGATTTCCATTGTATGGAAATGAAGCCTGGCTAAGAAGGAGGTGCTCAAGCACCAAACAGATTAAAGGATAAAGAATTTTCTATGCTTTGTTGCCTTCTCTCTCTAGAGGGAGGCACTTCCTATAAATATTTGGTTCTAGTTCCTGCAGTTTTTGAGTATGTGACACTTGGACAGATGATTCATATGTTTTCATAGTCTTCTAGGCACATATTTATTAGCTCCTCAGATACAGAGAATTGAATTAGTTAATTAATTAAGAAGCTGTGGCTGTGCCATCCCTGGAAGTGTTCAAGGCCAGGTTGAACAAGGCTTGGAGCAACCTGGTATCCCTGCCCATGGCAGACAGTGGAACTAGAAGAGCTTTAACGTAATTCCAACTCAAACCAGTCTGGAATTCTGTGATTTGTAAGTGAGCACATGAGTGCAAATAGGAATTTGAATTGAGTCTCTTTTTTTTGTAACAAGTCTTGTTATGAGACAGTGTAGAGCTGCATCACTGGTACATGCCCAAAGCCAGAAGATGATGAAATCCATCAGCAGCTGCTGAAGTCCATCCCAGCCACCCTTATGTCATTATTCCTGATGATGGCATTTATGAAAGCTCTTTTTAGAGAGTTTCTACTCTGTGAGAACTCTTGAAAGCCTGTTTTTCTTTCAATTGCAACAAACCCACCCTGAAAATGTTGGAATTCCCTGCAAATTGGAAAAGCTGCTGTTGATGTGCCATGTCTGTGTAGTGGGTCTAGTGGTGGCCAAATACCAGTGCACCCACTAGAATTATTACTCATTTTCTGCTGCGAGATAAGGATTAGGAAGAGAGCAAAGCAGGCTCACACTTTAAAAGGTATACAGAAAACTTTATTAACAGAATTAATAGAAAAATAGTAAGAAATTGAGATTAAACCTTCAGAACACTTGTCCTCCCCCCACACGCTCTTTTCTTTCCCACTGACAATGTAAAGAGACAAAACCTGGGACTTTCAGTCAGTTTACCACCTCTAAAATAGTCTTTCTTCAGTTCTCTTAGGGAGCGGAGTCTCTCTTACCATGCCACGGAGACTTCACAAGAAACAGTTCTCTCATGGCTTCAGTGTCACAGTGAATCAGCAGCTACCTGGAAATCTGCAATTGTGAAGTCCCTCCCATGGTTTTGTAGTTTTTTCCCGTAACTACCACCATAGGTCATTTCAGCTTATTGGGGTACAGTTTTAAGGATGAGCTGTTCTAGTATAGAANCACTTTAAAAGGTATACAGAAAACTTTATTAACAGAATTAATAGAAAAATAGTAAGAAATTGAGATTAAACCTTCAGAACACTTGTCCTCCCCCCACACGCTCTTTTCTTTCCCACTGACAATGTAAAGAGACAAAACCTGGGACTTTCAGTCAGTTTACCACCTCTAAAATAGTCTTTCTTCAGTTCTCTTAGGGAGCGGAGTCTCTCTTACCATGCCACGGAGACTTCACAAGAAACAGTTCTCTCATGGCTTCAGTGTCACAGTGAATCAGCAGCTACCTGGAAATCTGCAATTGTGAAGTCCCTCCCATGGTTTTGTAGTTTTTTCCCGTAACTACCACCATAGGTCATTTCAGCTTATTGGGGTACAGTTTTAAGGATGAGCTGTTCTAGTATAGAAACACAAGTTCTTTTAGTTTCTCTGGGCACAGAGGTCTTCTTCTATCTCTGGGGCAAAGTTTCTCATCTCTCTCTGTTCAAGTTTCTCATTGGATCACAGCTACTGCAACATCTGCTTATTTCAACCCTGGTGCTCCTGCTCATGGCTGTAGTTAGAATGCTACAACACCTCAATGCATTCCATGAATTACAGGGGGAAAAAAACCAAAGCCTGATATATCAATTATATCTTCACCATAGTCTTACAGCCCAATTTCAGCCCAAAGGCATCTCCTCAATCTCCTCCCATCTAGAATTTGACTTCTTCCTCACTGACCTCGGTGTCCCATGTTGTTTTCTTTACGTGTCTTCACCCTTTTTTTCTGATTCAGGAGAGAATTGGTGTTCATAGGTTCATTTGTTCTTGAGTTTTATCAATTGAAACAGTTTTTACAGAGCTCTGCAGCGCTGGAAGGTCGATCTCATCCAGGCTCTGCATCGGGGAAATCACTCGCCATGCCTCTCTACTGGTCACGCGATCCCCGCCGACACCGTGCGAATCGCGCTGGCTGCCGGCCCTACCCTGTGCCTTCTCTTCATGCGGGGCACCGAAGAGAAAGAGAAGCTGCTGCTGCTGCTTTTGTCCTTCTCTCTGCAGTATGGCTGGCTAAAAGCAGCTAAGCAAACAAAGTTCATTGTGAGCCATGCCGAAATAGCTGCCCTGGCCACGCCGACTTCGGCCGAGCAGTCTTGGCCACGTGGCCACTCCCAGCGCTGATCCTGGCCACATGGTTGCTCCTGGCGTTGGGATGGCCCCTGGCAGCATGGCCATGTGGCACCGCTGGGAAAAATAAAACAACTGGCGAGCTCGGCCTGGAAGGGGCCTGGCCTGGCTGGGAAGGGGCCCCAGCCACTCCACCAGGACAGGGCCCGGCAGGCTCCCCGGGAAGGGGCCAGCACCGCGTAAGAGCCTGGGCCATGTGCAGCCAGCCTGGCCAGCACCCACTTACCTGTTCAAAGGCCAGAAGGAAGAGACAGCTTCCCAGGCTTTGCTCCTTTTTACATGTGTCTTCACAGAGGCATGTCCAGCTTTCTTAAGTGGTTTAACAGCATGTCGATATTCAAAACTAGCCAGCTGACTGGTTCTGTTGGACCTGGAGGAAGCTGTTAGTCGTCCTCACAGAGAATCACTTCCGTAACTGATGGATTTTCTCTTTAACTAAAAACCAAGCTATGTGAAACCATGACAGTGTGACAGGTTTTTCTCTTGCCCATGCAACAGGAATGAGTCAGTACTGTAGACAACAGAGAAACAAAACCAAGTGGTGTGAAAGATCTTACTTCACTGCTTCACTGGTGTGTGTGTGTGTGTGTGTGTGTGGTGGGGTGTTGGTCATTTTCCCAACTCAGAAACCAGTAATTTGTTTCAAAGGTTTTCTCTATTTCATGCCCTTGATGGCAATGATTCAGATGAGAAATTTTCTGAAAATTTCCCTTGGCAGGTTATTGCAGAGTTTTATAGCCTGCCAGCATGAACAATACTTTTGTGAACATGCTAAGCCTTTAAAAATATGGATTTGTGAAAGTTTTGTGTGAGCTAATGTGGGTTCCGTAATAATGTGGTGGCATAAATGGAATTTTCTTGGATTATAGTCTTGGGGCTGCTCTCATCCAAGGAGGGGCTGTTTGGACAGAAGCAGACCAGTGTCCTTTTATAAGGAAAGCCCTGCATGGCACTGGTGTGGTGAAGGTGTCAGTGCTCACATCGCTGCCTTGGAAAAAGCTTTTAGGAGACCAGAGTAGCTGAGGCTGCAGACACTTAAGTTTGTTGGTCCTCTACCCATGGCAGCAATTCTTATTTGCAGGATTTTTCTTGTGCCCCCAGCCCAGGCCTGTAGCATAAGAGTGACCATACTGACTTACATTTATTTATTGTTACTAATCAATGAATGGCCCTTCTTCCATTAATCCAACTAGTTATTACATCTATTTATACTTTGGGCTTTGCCATTACACCTAAATGTTGTGCAGCTTTACAAGTTGTGTGGAAAATGTCAGCCTTTTGTTTTAGAATTGCATCAGGTGAGCTGAATAGACCTCAAGCTGGGTCAGGAGAAGCAGTGACTACTCCAGTGCCAGTCACCTTCCAAATGCCACCTGCTCATGTCTGTGTCATGGGTGAAGCTCTGGGCTGACCCCAGAGGTGACCTGCTTTGAACTGCAGGTTGGACCAGGGACTTCCTGAGGTCCCTTCTAGATTGGGTTTTCCTAGAAGCCAGTTTCTGCCACCAGCTCTCTGCCAAAAAATATAATATTATAATATATTATATATAATCACAGAATGGCACATTTCCCACTAACTTTATTATCACAAATATTCTGAGTTGGAAGGGACCCACAAGGATCATCAAATCCAGCTCTTCAGTGAATGGCTGCACAGATCTACCTCAAAACCTTGGTGTTATCAGCACCATGCTCTTCACCATCTAATCTAATCTAATCTAATCTAATCTAATCTAATCTAATCTAATCTAATCTAATCTAATCTAATCTAATCTAAATATCCAAGTGTCTCGGGTCCTGGCATGACTTTGTCCATGGCACTTGTCTTCCACACAGATCTTTGTCTTCCTCTGCAGGTTGGCCAGCAGCCAACATGGAGATTGGGTCTCTTCAGGTGACAACCTGAGTTTTTATCATGCTTCTGCGAGATATGCAAGGCAAAACTGATTAGGAAAATTAATTCTGTTGCCAAAACTTTGCCCTGAAGGATTGTTCTATCCTGAGAGCATTTCTTCACATAGACAGTGCTCATGAAGACAAGGAACCTGGAGAGCTGAACATGTGTCCTGGTGCCTGGAGTAAGTTACCTCAGGTCTCTAATCGCTTCTCCTGATGATCCTGAAAGGCATTTTTCTCCCCTATCATCAGAAATTAGGCAGTCCTTGGTATTTCCTTCAGGGATTTAAACTCATGGAGAAGCAGTTATAGATTATTTCATTTCAGTCTGTGGGATGAACACATAGATGCTGCACTAATACCAGTGAAATAAGGTTTTCCGTCAGGAATGAGAGCAGGAATATTTGAACAGGCTTCAGGCTTTGGATGCAGACTTGTCTCATTGTGCTAAACTTGCTTACGCACACCTAAGCTGTCTGCTGGACAGCCCTGCTGTCTGCTTCTGGTCAAAGAAAGATTTGGGGTTGATGATTCACAGCAGGCAGAGAAATCAGCCGTAAAGGTGAAGCTTCTCTTAATTCAGGCAATTGATGTACGCAATCCATTGACTCAAAACAGGTCAGGAGCAATGGATTACATTTACATGTGTAATTACATTATACACATAATCCACTGCTCTCAAAAACCTTTCAGGCGGCATTGTTGGAAGTTCTTTGTTTGGATTTAAATAGAGTTTATAACATGTCCGTACTCTCCATGATATATAGTGTTACTGCGCTCCTCATTTAGAGTACTTCAGGTGGAGTGGTAATGGTTAAAAGCAAAGCAGATAAATCACATTTTGTCAGGCAGCTACGATCAGCTGGGGTCACTACAGGCTTTCTTTTTCTCAGAGGGAAGGAAAAAGCCTTGCCCAGAGCCCAAGCTGGATCTGGGTGTGCTGTGCTAGCACCACGTCACCATGAGCAGAGCAGCACATGGAAAACCCATCCGTCTGCATCCCTGCCTTTCCCAGGAACTCACACTTTCTTCACCAACCAGCGCCAGGCAATGTCAGAGTCCAGGAATTTGAGGAAAAAGAAAAAAAAAAAGAGGCAACAAAAGAAATCATTGGTGCTGTCCCAAAGTGCTGGAACAAGAGAGGTGTTAGACCTCTCCTCTGGAGCTGGACAAAGAGGGATGGGGCTGTGAGAAGCTTTCCAAGCACTGTGACACATCTCCTGGCTCTCTAAGCCTTTCACAAGGTCTTCCTAACCTCCATCTCGTGGCGTTTTGGCTGCAAACCGGAGCGATTTCACTTTACTGAGATTCTCTCAGTACTTCTGGCTTGCAGTGAGGTGATTATGCTCTTCTTCTTTATTCACCCCATAAAATACTTCATTCTGGGTACTTTCTTCCTGCATGAGTGACAGTATGAGAGCACATAAATAGTTTCTGCTTTCATAATTTTTTATCTTTTTTGGTTATTCTATACATTCAAATCTCTCTAAAATCCAGGAAAGTTACAATTCCACATTATGTAGAATCATAGAATTGCAGAATATTCTGAGTTGGAAGGGACCCAAAAGACTCATAGAAGTCCAGGTCTGATGTAATTTGATGTAATGTAAGGAGGAACCATGAAATTTTCGTCGTATTCTGTCACTACCAAGTCTTCCAGTCCATATTTCTCCCTCCTCTGCTTTAGTGTAAGTCACAGATGATTTAGGCAGCCATAGGGAGCTTTACAATTTCAGAAAATTTTCCAAAACTTGAAAGGCTGTGCACATCCAAGTTGGTCTGAATCATCCTCTGTAGGTGCACAGCTCTGTCCACTGACTACACTGGGGAGAAAAGGCTCTTTTTTTGTCTTCTGAGTCACAGCTCAGTTGTATTCACAAGGCAACCAGAGAAGGATCAGACAGGAGGTGGGCTGTGGGTTTGCCTCTTTCCTCAGGGGGAAGAAATTCCTGGGATTTGTCAAAAGGAGCCGTGCTGGCCCTGACAGACAAATCTCTTTGGGAGAGCCACCACAACCAAGAGCTGTTCCATAAAAGGGAAAGGAAAAGAAAATAAAGAGTAAGGAAGAGCTGGAAAGCAGAGGCGGTGAAGGGAGGGTGGGAAGCCCCATGGTGGCCCTGCAGATGTGCAGGGTGAGCTGGTCCAAGGGGGCTGTCCTTGGAGGCAGCTGGAGCTCCTGGGGGACAGTTGAATGTCCATGTCATATCTGCCAGCCCTTTCTGCCTCCATCCCTGATGACCTTGCCCAGCTGGGAGTCTGGACATGGTGTGATGTCCACTGTTGACTGTTCCTGCTCAGTGACTGTTTGCCCACTCTCAAATGCCTCTGCTGTTTATCCCTTCCCTTCCCCTTTCTCCATTCTGCCCTCCTTCCTTTGTTCTTAGCATCTCCTTTTTTCTCTTCTTCCTATGTTTTCTCTTCATCGCTCCTGTTCCTCTTCCTCCTTTGCTCCATCTTTGACTCTGTCTCCTTGTGATATTTTTTTTTCCTACACAAGGAAAGCCACCACACTTTGGATGCTTTGTTTCTCTGCTAAGTTGTGCCTTTCTGAAAAGGAAGCCGTTCACATGAAGGTCTGTGTTGCTACTTTTTGCTTCTGGACCACAAGAGCTGCTGCCTATGGAGGCCTCTGGGCACCATGAGAATATGAAAAATGATCATAAATGCAGCACTGCATGCATGGAAGTGGTGGAAGAACTGATGACACAGGGCTGACGTTTGAGATCCTTAGGGAAAGGCTGCTGAGATGTTAATCCTGCAGTTGTGGGGCAGTTCCCAATGCAATGCCCTTTCCCATACTCTTCTTCTAGAACATCCCCACCCCAGAGGTTCTGGGTTCATCCCCACACCATGGTGATGGGTCTTGAGCTCAAACAAGTGAGCTTGTGGAGCTCTTCCAAAGGCACTGAGCCAAGCAGTGAATGCTGGCCATTAAAATGTGCGTCTGCTTGCACAGCCTTTCCAGGAAACTTCTCCAGGTCTTCATGCCTGCAGAGAGCTCTGCTAGAGGAGAGGGGGGGTGAGGAAACACTGGAAATGGCAGGAGGGAGCAGGGAGCTCTTCTGCCCTCATCCAGGAGGTGCCTCCTTTGTCCAGGCTCTTGGAGCAGTAGTCAAACCCCAAATAATTCAATTTAAAGCTCCACAGCAGTTGGACTGCCAGTCTTGCTGCCAGGATACCCAAGGTCAGCCCCGCTGACTTTAGGAAGCTGCAGGGCTCTTATCTGTGCTTCTCCCCCACCTCCCTGGTGTCCATGAACCCCTGGGTGATGTGCCCAGCTTGGTGTCCTGTAGGGCTGTCCTTTGAGAGGTGCACAGAAGGTGCCAGGGGTTTCCTTACACTTGGGACGTGCTGGGGTGACCCTCCCACTGTGCTGCTCCCAGCACCCACAGCCCTGTGGTGGGAACCCCAAGGACAATGGCATCACACAGAGGGCTCTGTTCTGCACCAGGCTCTGGGAAGGAGGGGTGAAGGGAGCCCTGGTGCCATAGCAGAGCCTGCACCCCTCACGTCTTGCCCTCCTGGAGTGCGTCAGATGCGCCACGTAGGGCTCGAAAGTATGAACGGGTTGGTGTCTCTATCTGCACCCGCCTTCACGGGCTGACATCAGAGTCAGAACAAACAAATAGGTCGGGTTTTCCCTACCCAATTTAAGTTAATTTGGGTTGCTTCCCAGAGGCAGTTTTGCTGTGCTCTAGCATGACTTTTTGGGCTTGACAATGGCTCCACTTTGCATAGAGGGGGAATTTTAAAACCTTTCTCCTTGTCCCAGTTCATTTGAGAGCAGGGTTAAATATCTTAATTTTCCTTAGGCTTTCAAACCCCAAACAGCTTATACATACCATGATAAACATCTCTTTTTTTTCTATGATAATTGAAGAAATGTTATCTAAGTGGTGCAATCATATTTTGGTCTTTTGTTTCCTTTTAGAGCATTGGGAATACACTGTCCAGGTGATGTTCTCTTGGCCAGAACTTTGCTCCAGGACTAGTGGTAGGCAGAAGATCTGTCACCGTACAGAAATATTACTATTTTATGATGGAAGAGAAATGGAAACTTAAAGTTGTGGGGTTTTTAAATGAAAGAAAGGAATTGATGGGGAAAGGGTGACCCTGCAACAATGATTTTATTGAGAGTTACTGTACTTACCTGGAGAATTCAGGTGTCACAAAAGCTCATCCCAATCACTGCCCCAGAGCCTCCAGGAGAGGTTACACCTATGCTCTCTCTGGCAGATGGAGGGGAGGGGGAAGGCCTCAGCTGTGTTTTGACCAACACATTCCTTGCTAGACCTGAGAAACACTTCCCAAGGACACTTTAGTTGAACTTGGCTTTTCTCCAAAGTATTACGTTCCAACAAAAGACTGATTTGTCTGAAAATTTCCATGGGCTCAAGCTGAGAGGTTTCCTTGCTTCCCAGGACACAAAGGAGATGGAAATGAACTCCCGTTTGCTACGGCAGGGCAGGGGCAAAAGGGGATTCCAGCCATGGGTGAATGCGGCTCCACACGTCTGCTCCTTACTCATCCTGAGTCCACTCGAGATGCGTAATGTTACGGAGCAAAATAAACTTCACCTTAAAGATGCTTTTATTGGAGCTCAGGAAATGTCCAGCGCCCAGCTTGAGTCCAAAGGAGTTTCCTCAGCACTGGCCGTGGCCCACGACGTCTGACCTTGTCTGTCCTTGTGTCTGCAAACAGTGCAGGGGGCTGGAACAAGAAGATCCAAATCATTCCATGATCCTGTGTTTAGGGATGGGAAGGTTAAGAATTTGGCTAGCCATGCAGGGACATTGTAAGGAGATGGTAAATATTTTTTTTTAACAAAAAAGAAAAATTAATTTGAGAATAAAATCCCACATTGCTTTTCTCAATGCTGCGCTCAGCCAGGGGAACCTCAGCACTGCCCTCCCATTGATTTTTCCTATTGTGTTCTCCTGTTATAATTTATGTATTTATTTATTTTAAAATTGGTTTCCTTGGACCTCTTTTGATTTCTGATATCATTGTGAAGTAGGGCTTAAGCTGTTTATTACCTGACATGCAGTTCTTTATCTCAGTCAGTCTGTATTTTCTTTGAACTTTACTTTCATTAATTGCAACATATCTATGTTATATTCCATTCTAAATCAAAAAAGTTCTTTTTCTTACAATATATTCTTAAGTACTAAACATATGTTCTTGTTTAAATACTAAACAAGAAGCCTAAAAGAGGTTTTATCATAGTCTGCAGAGGAGTATTTTACATTATGAAGATCAAAACTTGGAAGATGTTTATTACAACTTTTAATACTGGATTGGAAGACACACTCCAGCTCTTACCTAAAAAGCAATAAACACAAAGCAGCTCTTCCTTTCCCCTGGGAATGGTCCCCATATTCCTCTTTTAAAAATAGGTCTGAGGATAGAATTGGAAAAGTGTTGTCTGGGAAAAAAAGGGGGGCTCCAAGTCCAAATTTTCACATTTTCAAGATTTTAGATAGATTTTAGATTGGTGAAAATTAGCTCAATAAAATTACAAAGCAAAATTTGCAGCAAATTTGACTTGTATGAACTTGTTTTACAAGTAAATTTATTTCTTATCACTTTGGAGTCTGTGCCCTGTGAGGGTTATGAGAAGCAGGGAGGGGAAATGAGGAGGGGGCTTGTTAGGGGACTCAAAGTGCGCAGTCATTAAATTGTTTTTGATTAAACATCACCTGTGGAGTAAGAAGAACTTGATTTGAGGAGAATTGAGCCCAGCTGTGAACTGGAAGGTGGGGCTGGCTTTGTGCAAGTCAGGCAATGATGGATTGCTCTGTCAGTGTGTGCATTTACGGCCCTTTAATAATAAAGAACCTTAATCATAACCTCCCATGTTGCCTACCCATTCAGGTGCTGATTCATGAGTAATGTAGCTTCTTTTTTAAAGGAAGGATCTTCCTGTGAAAATGGAGCTAGAGGCAAATAAATAAAAATTTTATTAGTCACTCAAGATGATTTACTTGACTTCCAGTTCCCCCAATAAATTTTGTAGTTACTGAGGATGAGCAAACAGATTTAATGTGATGGGGAACAGCACATCCTTCTCTCAATGTATTTTTTTCTCAGACAAACTATTATGAAATCATTCCTCAGTCTGTCTTTTGTTTCTGGTCTCTAAGTGAAGAGGACAAAAAAATTAAAAAATAATTAAAATTCTACTTTGGAGTTTGGTCTTGTAGTGTCTGTCTGAAATCAGAAGTGACAGAAATCTCATGGGAACCTTTTATAGGGACCTTCCCTGTCCATTTTTGCAATGTCAGGAGATGCAGACAAGCTCTTGAGTTTTTCAGAAGTCAGTTCTAAATCTGATACACAGCTGCAGAAGAGTTTTCCAGATTGGTTCAGAGCATGGAGCATCCCAAGGTGCTGGTTTGTGTCGAGTCACCCTGGCACATTTTCAGTCTATAACAAATTCCGTAGGGAAAGGGCTTTGCATCTCTCTTGCCACTGCATTCGCTGAAGAAGGAGGGTGGGAAGTGCAAATGATGTTTACAACAGCCCAATGTCATGCAAATCATGTGCGGTTTCACCAATGCCACTTCGAACGTGCCAGCTGAAGGCACTGGAGACCTGGCTGTTGCATAAACAAATATTAAGGAAAATGGTGGTAAATGTTCACTTGTTTGCAAAGAAGGTTTAAAGGGATTTACCAGAAATATTTGCAACAAGGGTGAATGAGGAAGTGATTTCAAAGAGGAAATTAACTTCTTAAAAAAAAAAAAAGGAACCCTGAGGATTTTTATTCTCAACTCACATGAGAAATAGTATTATTTTTGATGCTGCTTTTAAAAATATGTCTGTGAAACACTATTGATCTTTGCTTGCTATGAACCATTGCCTGCCCTAATTTTTCTTCTATTTAAAGTGATATTTTAACTGAAAAGCCTTACACATTTGGCTTTTCAGTTTCACACCTCCTTCCTAAGTGATCCAGAAAACCTGCCTGCACTCTGGGGGCAGTGTGGACTTCACTGTCAGACAGAAAATTTCCAGAGATGCTTTCCAGAGTGCTCAGGAGTTGCAGAAACCAAACCACTTTTCAAAGTCTCATCTCTCCTTGAGTATTCTGATATTTGTTCTGCAGTTATGGGGGGCATTAACTTCATGGACAGTGTTCATATGTCAAATTTTCCTCAAAATGAGATAAGCATCCTTTTTCTTTCTTTGGACTGAGGAAAAGCACACAAACTCCAGATCAGTGTTTTATCCACTTCCACCTACTGAGCTGGAGATTCAATTTATAATAGAATGAAAACCATTCCTGATACAGAGTGAAGACTATGTAGAACATCCAAGGTTTCTTACTACACAATAATACCATCTTCCCTTTGGAATGATGCTAAATCCTTTTCTTGATTTATAAAAAGGTCTTCCTCTTCATGGTGAGGTTGGGAAATCTTTTTTCCCCATCCAGCCTGGGTCAATTATGATCACAAATACTGAAACACTTGACCTAGCAAGCAGTGAAAAGATGGTTCACTGTCCCACTGCCAGAAACACTTCCTGAGTTTGCCTGAAATTCTACCAATTCATTGGACACTCAGAAAACTCGGTCCATTTCTAATTTTAAAATGTTTTCTTTTTTCATGCCTTCATGGAAAATTTCCATGCTATAAAAATCCCAGCCCTGATTTACTTGGAATGGTCTCTCCCTCCCTGCCTCTCTGGACGTAATAGCTCTGGATGTGATGGCATCACTACAATGGAACATCCCTGCCTTGTGTAAGAGCTGCTATTTCACCTCTGCGCCAGCTCAGCCAGGATTTGCTTTAATGAGTACCCACCACTGCTACTTAGAAACTCTGCCATTATTTGTTAGGCAGGATTAATTAATCTTGTCTAGGCAACAAGCTGGAAAGCCACAACTGTGAGGACACTGAGCTGTCTCAGTTCTCAGGGCAGGGTTTTGGAGCTGCTGGAGAGCAGCCGTGTTTTGTTGCTCTGTCATGGCTCACTGGAGAGTTTCAGTGCTTAAAATCATATTAAAAGATCCTTTTGCTGGGTTTTTACCCCAAAGTCCTGGTGCCTCTCATGATCTTGGTTTCACCTCCCACCTCTAAAGAGGTGCCAGCATAAATTTGGGGATATCCTTGTTAGCTGAAGCCTGTGTGGCTTTCACAGTGCTCCCTTGGTGAATGCCTATGGAATCATTTCTTTGCGTAGATCTTCTAAAGAGGAAAAGAAGATGAGACCATTTGGGGAAAAGGCCTTCCCACCTCCACAGCTGCTCAGTGTCCTGGGCATTGCTTTCACTCTTTTAGCAATTTTGGGGTGTGTGTGTGTGTGTTTCAAAAGTTTCAGGTGCTCCCAGAGGAAAGCCAACCGCAAACGCGGCACTTTTGGGGCAAACGAATGGGTGTTAAAGTTCCCTGTCAGCAGGGCAGGTTTGGACAAGGATGCTCGCACACACCTACATCCACCATGGAGTGAGCCTGGGCTACACCTGGTTACTGCGAGAAAATAAAATACAGAGTAGGAATGCAGCTCCCACAGTGCCTTGAAAGCATTTTGGGGTTTGTCCTGACACCGAAGCATGAGCTGCTACTTTGATCTTGGAGGTGTTTTCCAACCTTACCGATTCTGTGTTTCTATTAAGTAAAGATCTGAGGTACTTGCAAGCAGGATGCTCCTGGTTGTGTGGCACTTTGTGTTTTGCCAGTGCCCTTCTGGTAAGTGCTAAGTAATTTAACATAAAAAAAAAAAAAAAATATATATATATATATTAGGGTTGCAGTTGGTTAGAAGATGCAAAGTATTTTCAACTTTTTGTAGATGTGCCCTGCTATGAGCTAGACAGAGTCATAGAAACCCAGACTGGCTGGAGTTGGAAGGGATCTTAAAGACCATCTCTACCCCACTACCACTTCCAGGTATCCAGGTTGCTCCAAGCCTCGTTCAGCCTGTCCTTGGACACTTCCAGGGATGGGGCATTGATCCAGAGATCCTCAGTGAGTATGCAGTGGGTTGGTTTGAAAGCAGATGCTTTGAAGATTATTTGCCTTCTTCCCCCAGGTTTAGGCTTTCCCTGCCTTGCTTTCTCTCCGATGGGGAATGCCCGCTGGATGAAAAGTCAAATTCAGAGTGCTCTGTACCCTGCCTTCTCCCAAGGGTAAACTGGTGAGATATCACCAGCTTTAACAGGCTCCCTCTCTCAAAGGTGCTCAGCTCCCAACTTACCCAGACCACCTCTGGCTCTGCTTTCTTGAGCTTTGGCTGGACGTGAACGCTGAGATTTTCAATGTGGACTCAGGATTTTCAGACAAGAAAATCACAGAATGGAGAATTTGTGAATTTGGGTTTGATTTTGGTTGTGATCAGTGTCTTGCCAATATTAATGAAAATATCTGGACTTACTCTGTAAGTAAGCACAGAAATCCCAGATTTTATGTTGATAGGAAAAAACTAAGAGGATCAGAGGAACGAATTACAAATTGAATCCAGTCCTGTTGCCCTTCAGTATGTTATTTGCAAACTATTCAGATTAAAGAAAATCCCAGATTAAAGGAAGAGAAGCACTCAGCTCTTCCCAAGGAGAGTTTTTTCCCTATGATATTCCTTTGGGATATCGCTGCATTTCTGCCTTGTGTGGCTCTTTTCATGCATTTTAGCAAAGGGGTTAGGATGTCTCAGTTCACCTCCTTTTCCATATTTAAAGCACAGAGCTACATCCTGCTCTTTTCTGTCCTATATGTACATTCCAACAACATTTTGGTGTTTTCCTTCCTGGTCTTCCAAAGGGAACAGCAAAGATTTGCAATAAGCTTTCCAAAGCTGTTCCCCTATTTCATTGGCTGTGGACAGGCAGGGAACACGTGACACATCCATTCCCTCTCTCCAGCCAAGCTACCTGTTGACTTTTCTGGATTGATGCTGAAAACCAAAGAATTATTTTCTGATGGCCACTTGTTACAGGAAGGTCTCCTGGAATCTGAAAAAGCAGCCTTGGGAGCTCAGTGTAAAGGTCAGCTCAGCTCAGCTCTGCCCAGCTCAGGTGCAGAACCCAATCTGGTCAGGTGCCTGCAGGGCTCCGACTCAGCGCTCCAAGGAATTCCTACGCAGTGGGCAGGAAGGGAGTGATGCTGGGAAAAGCCCTTGGCAGGGATGTGACCTGCTCCCTTGGGAGGTGACCTGCTCCCAAAGCACAGGGGCTCGTGAGACTGGGTGGACTTCCTGCTGAGCCCCCCTCCTTTATCACACTGCCTAGGGTGAAACTGTTCCCTCACCCTAGGCTGGGAAGCAAGAATTTGGCAGGGCAGGTTTCCTCTGGGGAACATTCTTGTCTTTTGTGTCATCAGGACATGCCCCTGCTTAGGGGGAAGGAGGAGCTCCTCCTATCTCGGCCATTGTGCTCAAATCCATTCGGGCTGGCCCTTCCCTAATTAGAGCAGCAGTCACCCAAAACACCTTCTCCATGGATGATCCTGCAGCTGCCTGATTGCTCCCTGTCATCTCCCACTGAAGCCACCAGCCTTGTCTTCACTCCTCTCTTGCTCAGGTTCCCCCCAAACAGGGAAGTGGCCATTCACCTATGGGGACAATGAGCTGACTGGGTGTCAAAGGAAAAAAGCCCCACATGTGGTCTGCACCTGCCCCCATTCACCCACAGCCTGGAGAGGCATTGAAGTGATGCTTTTGCAAGGGTCCTCAGGATATTGCATTTTTGGGACTGAAGATGGTCACTGAAGTGATGAGGACTGAGTGGTGAAGAGAATTGCTGGAGGTGTTTAGGTGCTTGGGTACAGGAGGAATGCCAGGAACTGCACATCTGTGGAGATGGAAACGAGCTCCAAAGCACAGGCAAAACTGTCACACTCCCAGGGCTGGAGAATTGTTGGGAATATTGACCTGTGGGACACTGGGATGAGCTTGGACCAAAGAGGACTTTGGGTGGCTAGGAGGAAGGTGACTCCGGGTGAAATACTGTGGCTCTGGGGTTGGTCTCTAGGCAGAGGCTGTGAGAGGACAGGGCACTAATATTGGGATGGGGGAGTACTGGGGACAGTCAGCAGTGGGATGATCAAGGGTGACTGAGGTGGCATTTGGTCAGAGGCTGGTGCAGGTGGTGAGTGACAGGCAGTAGAGTCTGGGATGTCTCCTTACCAGCTTCCCTTCATTTCTCACCAGAGTGAGAATGTAGGGAAGATGCTAGGTGGCCTCAAAGGCGCTCACTGCAAGAGAGGGACACATTGTCCAAGCTCCTGCTCCAGCTTTCAGGAAGCACAGCCCTGCTCTGGTCTAGTGGTCACTTGCATGCCAAAGCAGTTTCCCCTTCTGGAGAATGCCAAGCATGAAAGGAAAGGGCTCTAGGCTGTTCTAGCCTGGGAAAAGGGATGAGAGGAAGGGAAGTCAGTTAGACCAAGGCAGTGTTGTGCAACTCCAATATTGTACTTTCCCTTCGAAGCTACCAGGGCCGTGCTGGCATCTCTGCTGTAGATAAGAGGAGCTGGCTCCTCCAGGGATGGAACAGTGAAATCCCTTTTCACTTGAGGCCAAAGGAAAAAAAAATTACTCCATCTGGGCAATTTAAGCTACAGGCATCTTGGGTTTGACACATCAGAGAATTTAGTGCTGCTGGTAATGCCCTGTAATTTTCCATGTAATCAATTAAAGAACTGTTCCATCCTAAATACTGCTGAAGGAAAACACAAACAAAGGAGCCCATAAAGGTAATGTTTTCAATTTATTTATATAAACAATTGCTTTTTAACAACATTGTTGTCCTACAAAAATAAAGTGAAAAACAATTCACAGAATTTTAAATAAATAATCTCAAACATCCACATTTAGTGGCCGCAGAGTACAAAACGCACAGGAATCCTTGCTGAAGCAGCCTGTAACTTAACTCAAGTGAGATGGTCTGAGGAATTCCTCTGGACCTACCCCAAAATAACTCCATCTGTGGAGTTGCTTCCCTTTGACTCTCTGCCAAACCCTGTTCCTGGGTTAATGGCAGAAGGGTGCTCTGAAGGGTGCCCAGAGCTGGATCTGATGGACAATTTGAGTGAGGAACAAGTGTCTGAGCAGTGTTCACTCGTTAGCACACACAGTACTGACCACCTTTGGATACAAGGGGAGAGGAGGTTTTCCCTTCTTCGTGCTTCAAACAGAGAAAGGAAAACAAATGCCCTTCTTGCTCCCACAGCAGCCACACCAAGGACCATTCCAGATCAGTGACTGCTATCGATGGCTGCAGGAGAGCTTGGTTCTGCTGTTCATGGCCACAATTACACACCCACCCAGCACGAGGCATGGCTGACTCTACACAAATCCATGGAAACAGAAGCCACAGACAAACTACACTGCTGCCAGAGCTGGTACAATGCACAAGCCTCTACAAGTGCTTGAGAGTTCAGATGAAATAGAAAACTCAAGTCCTTTTCCACAAGTAGTCAAGTAATTTTGGGCAGGGGCACAGAATACCCGGTTGCTGCTCTATTCCAGTCTGAAGTGACATTTTCTTTTTCCCTATAGTTCCCCAGCTGCTTTTATGGGAAGATCATCTTCTACATTTCCTCTCTAGAAATTAAAAAAAGATACCCTTACATACAAAGTCTGAAGTCCTATACAAGATCCTGTGTAACCTATGTGCCCAGATGAGACTAGATATTTTACTGCTGGATTAGGACAAATATATCTAGGAGATTTTCTGCTGGCCAGTTTTATAGAAGCTTAAGCTACTTACTTAAAATATCTCTGTTTATAAATTATAAATAAAACATTTTCCCTCCTCCCCACCCCCCCCCCAATAAATAGAAGTACAAATTGCTTGTACATTTTGTGTACAAATTGCAGAGCTACCTCCTGTGCCTAGAAGTGCTGCTGAATCTCGTGTTCAGTTCTCTGTGTGTTTACAGAGCTGCTCAGTTTGCAACCCCCCTGTTTTTGAGAGCACAAAGCCACAGCACACCCTAACTCCAGCTATACTGTCCTCCTGTCCTTAGAGTAACAGACATTAAAATTACATTATCAAGTAGACTAGAGAACTACAACTATGAAAAGAATCCCAGTGCCTTGGGCAAAGTGTAAGACCTCTCCAGAGTTACATAATAAAAACATCCCTATCCAAATGCAAGCAGCCTTGTATTGCAGCCTGAGAGTCAGTTACTGCTAAGCTCAGTATCTCATTCTCACCCCCTTACACAACTAATACATCTGTCACACTTCTTTCAAAAAGAAGTAGAATCCAGGAAAAGTACTATTTTCTTTAAATATTTAAAACATTAAAACATTTTTTTTAAAAGTTGTAAAAAAATTACTTTAAATATTTAAAACGTTAAAAACATATTTTTAAAAAGTTGTAAAAAAATTTACTTTCATCTAAATCCAGAAGTGGATTTGTTCATAAAAGACATTAAGTTATGATACAAAGTGCCCTATCTGCAGTGAGGGAGAGGTAGTATCAACAACAAATGCAATGCATTTCCTGACCTTACATAAAGAAGTGAGTCTCAAATATTTTTTTGTTATTTTTTGAGTGCTCATATGAAATCCATAATCTCTTCTGGCAGTTTTCATTGAGTCAGATTTTTTCTTGTACTTTTAGGTCGATAGCTCCTTTCAAGTTGCTGGGAAAAAAAGTTGCTTTTGTAGTGTTATGTGACCTATGAAAACTGCCAGACAGAATCACCGCCACTCCCCTTCATCAAGTATTAAAACAATAGTTAAAAGAAGGTGGAACCTTTATCCACTTTGGAATACATCGTTCTGTTACAGAAGATTTTAAACAAGGGATTCACCGCTGTCAAGCTGAAACACAGAAAATCCCTTTTGTAAATGGAAGCCTTACCTCAGTAAGGAATTTAAGGCAACCCCCACAATGAAGATGCTCAAGTTGGTTTTTAAATACTAAGCCATAAATAGAATAAATAACACAGTTAAATAAATAAATAAGACAGATAGCTGGATTTCTACAGCTCGGCAGAGCGCTCTTTCAGCAGGAGCGTGGGGTTGATATCTTCCATGGCAGTTTTTGAGGTACTAACGTTAATGGTGGCCTCGGTGGGCTCGGGAGGCAGGATGTGGAAGGCAGTGAAGGGACAGCCCTTCACGTTGTTGCAGATGAGCTTCTGCAGGGAGGCCGTGTTGACGATGTCGAAGCCCACCTTGCCCCCGAAGGTGCTGGGCTTCCAGTACTCGGGGGAGCAGATGGCGTTGCCCATCAGCCCCTTCAGGGAGAACGGCGCCCCGATCTCCACCATGGTCTCGCCAAAGATGGCCCCGGGCCGGGGCTTCTCCACCAGCAGGCCTGGGTACAGCTCCATGGCATCGATGTCCCCGTACAGCTCCTCCAGCTCCGCTGCCATCTCTTTTTCTCCTGCAACGAGTAAAAACTGTAAGTGGAAAAACCCCATTTTCTGTGCAAGCCCATTTCCTGCTCAAGCCCAGTAATGCCACTGCAGGACTCTGTGGGCATTTTAAGACCATGTCTCTCATTTGCTGGGAAGGGTGAGGACTGTTACCTGTAAGCTCTTCGAAGGATCGGAACGGTTTCAGCATGAAGCGTTTCCTGTACTCGTTCAAGGACTGGTACCTCATCTGCCTGCTTTGATCAATGGAGGCCTTCGCCACTTTCTGTACTGCAGCAGGAATGTTCTTCCCACCAGCAACCTGTTCATGAAAGAGGAAAAGCTGTAAGATCTCCTCATATGAGTCCTGAGGAAGTTGTGCCTTTCCAGTGATTAGTTTTAAATAGCTTTATCCCGTTCCCTTGTCCCACCCCCAACTCATGCCTCTGTCAGTTCACCATCAACTTGAGGAAGGACCTACCCTGCCAGCACTTTGCTTGGAGAAAGATTTGACCATATGGGAGAGTCCGTGCTCCAGCATGATGGAGTTGTTGTAGAGGAACTGCTGGAAGGTGTACTCCTGGTCGTGGATGTGGAAGGTGTCGGGCAGCAGCGGGTGCCAGTGGTACAGGGTGTTGAACTCGGCTGCGATGCGGTTCTGGTACTGGAACCTCTGGTTGAACAGCAGCTCAGGGTCAAACTTCAGCTTGAAGTGGTACCCACTCAGGTGCTGCACATAGTCCTCTATAACGATCTTGATTGTCTCTCCTGTTGGACAAAGGAACAGGAGAGAATGTTGGCACTGCTCCTCCTCAGTGGCAGGGAAAACACCATTTCTGAACTGGTCTAAAATATACTACAGCAATCAGGACAATAAACGCTTTTCTGTAATCTCTCCTAGAAAGCGATTCATGTATTTTATGTGACTTAAGGGGTGGAACAGTACTTCAGATCCCAAGAGTTCTGGGCTGTGGGTAGTGAGGTGTTTTCTACAACCTGTTTTCCCCCTCCCAAGACACAACTCCTTTAACCCTCCACAATTCCTCCACCCTCCAGTATTTACACTATGTTCAGTTATACAATATCTCTAGGATAGAGGGCGGGGATAATGAAGAAAGTTCACATCTGAAAGCAAATCTCAGCTTCTGAACTACATAATACAATTGTCTTGGTTTATGGTTTCAGTTGGGGCAAGGTTTTTTCCAGCTTAGAGCACATCACCGTCTACATAAGATGAAATACTACTGGGCACACAATAAGACAGGAGAACTATGCAGAGTTCCATTTTACATAACCTTCTGAACAATGGACTTAATCACAGCCTTTCTTTTAAAGCATACCTGAGCTGACCCAACCCTAGGGGAAAAAAAAAAAAACCAAAACCCCAGATCAGGGAGCCTGAGGTCATCCAGCCTCACAGGCTTTCTCTGAGAAAGGAACCTGAGCTTCCTGTCTTTTCACTGCTTTCAGTTCTGCTTCCCTCAGATAAGGGAATTGAGAGTCCCTGAGTTTTCTCCAGTTCCATCTTTAGCAGAGCTGGGGGGAAGCTGCACCTCAAGGCGACCCCAGTGACAGGCCATGAAGGAGCCCCAATTTACAGGACAGCTTCCCCCTCCCTCCAGCCAGGCAGGCTGGAGCAGGAGCTGCACAGCAGCAGGGCTCTCACCTATCAGAATGAGCCGGCTGGTCTGGAAGAGCTGCTCGTCGTCCCACTCGGGGTGCTGGCGCTTGAGCACGTCGCAGACGCGGTTGTGCTCGCGCAGCCAGATCGTGGCGTACATCATCAGCCCCGGCACCAGCCCGAACACCTCCTGCCCCACGGAGAACTGCAGGTGCTCAGGCACGTGGGGCGGGTACAGCATCTCTGCCTGCGTGTCCCGCACCGTCGGCGGGTACATTTCTCCATCGATCATCTGTGCAAGGGGCAAACAACAGCAGCTGTGAGCTACCATGCTTTGGTTAAGCTCTGTCCACTCTCGCAGCTCTGACTCACACTTTAGATCACCTACACCATTCACACAGCACTAATTTAGGAAATCTACGCCATCCAGTAAGAAGGTAGGAATTCTGAGCTAAGACATACCTGGTATTTTAGCTTTCCATCCTTTCGAAGCCTCAGTTTAAGTTGTCTCTCCAGAGTCTCTCCATAAATGTGGTTCAAGTCAACCTATTAAAAAAAAGCATTTGGGACATGAAGCAGACCTGCATTTTTTGCTATTTTAGGGTAAGTCCCACTTCTACAGATAGCAATAGGATTCCATCTCTGAGATGTTTACCTTTCAATTATATAACCGCTACCTTATAAGTATCATGCACCAATATTTAAGATAAAGCCAAATTATTTCCTAGCAACTGGAACCATCTCTGCGTAAGAGCAGGTTGTTGCATCAACAATATAAAAGGACTCTTTAAAGTGTCAGCAACTTTTTGTTATGCAGACAGCTTTCTCTCTATACACACACACAATTTATAGCTTTGGTTTGGACATAAGAGTGAGATAGTGAAGAACTCTTTGTCCAAAGGATGCCTATCTTGTAGGTAAAGATCTTAAATCCAAGTCTGCTTTTGAAACTCTTTTTAAACTATGGCAATTGTCAGTACATAACCAATATTTAAGTGCTGGATACAGCTCTTTGGAACTGCCAGAGTCCAGAGAACTTTTGGATACTCACGACATCTAACATGCTTTAGGTGAAAGCAGATTTTTGGGAACAGTAGGAGATCACTGTGCAGGTATTTTAAACTGAACCACTTGTGCAGAGCACGCGGTTCTGACCCGGGAAGAGATGCTGCCAAACACTGGAATTTGGCCTGAGGAGCAGCTACAGAAGGGGTAATCCCATGGGGTTGTGGCACAGTGTGTGCACAGGAGTTTGTGTCCCCTGGCAACCTGCAGGATGCCATTCCAGCCATTCCAGCAGCTCAGCAGCTCCGGAAGAGCAGGAGCTGTGTCCCCAGCTGTGACCATACCCCGTGGCCAAGTGCTCTGGTGAAGGCAGGGCCCCGCTTCTGGTCCGTCTTGAAGAACTGGTGGGTGAAGTGCTGGGCAAAGAACGTGAACATCACGTTTGTGCCTTGCGGGTCGGGAATAAACTTTCTCCTCAGCAAAAACTTCTCCACGATCACCTTTGAGTCCGGGAGCTCTTTCTTACCTGTGAGAGAAACAGACAGTGAGATACTCAGGACAACCCTTCATGCAGTACTGAAGTTTATTCCTAATAAAAAGGCTTAAGATTTTCAGTGGAATATGACAGCAGCATACAAACAAAGAGAATTGCCTACTTTTCTATGCTCACTTCCTTGATTTTATTGGAAATTTTAAATTCCCGGCTTTTAGCATACAACTCAATAGCAACAATCAGAATAGTATCTTTTAGATCTTTAAACAATGTATCCAAACCATGGTTACTCCTAAAGTCAACTACACTGAAAAAAGGCTACAGACAAGCAGGTCTCATAGGAACTGTTACTTATTTTTTCTTCCAAAGAATCATTATGTGTCTGGTTTATTCCTCACCTTTAACACCCATTGGTGTTGGGCAGTCAAGTCCTACTGGTGGAAGGCTTCTCGTGTAGTAGGAAAGATTGGAATAAGCTTCCCAGCTTTTGTAATGGTAGTCACTATTGTAAGTTGGCGGGCTGTCAATCAAGTGTGATCTTGCTGAAAGACAAATAAATATTTCGTTATTTTTAACTGTACCTTTTAGTCTCAAAAAGTAAATCACAAAGCCAGATCTTTTGCATATATTTGGCAGCAGTTGTAAATTCCACACATATCAGTTACTGATGTTAAATATGATTACAGTTACTGAATAACAGGACTGGATCCTGGCTGATCAGCTGGATCTCACTATTAACACAAGCAATGGGGTGCCCAGTTCATGTCAGCAAAATCCTGGACTCTTGCAGAAAGTAGAATCAAGCTGCACTTCAGCATGTTTCATACAAGCCTGCACGATGCAGAAGTCTTAAATTTTGGTGTTTTAACTTCGGTGCAATTTAGGCTGCTTGGTTTGTAGCCAGATCAATTCAGTGCAATATTCTGGAGGAAGCTTTAAGAGGACTGGAAGAGACAATTCACACTTACACGTTAGTACATATCTCATAATAGCGTCCCGTAAGAAGGGAATGTTGTTGATGATATTCCAGGCTCCTTGGAAGTGGGTGAGGATGTAGTGGACAGTGCTGGGTGATGGTTTCAGTGTTACCCTCAGCCACGTGAAGAATTCCGCTGTGAACGAACAATGGGAAGGTTATTATTAATTAGCTTACGGAGGATAACCTGCAATGCTGGAATTGGATCATGCGTTTCATTTCCACGGAGAGGGGTGTGGGATACTCACGTGTGGTGCAGTTCTGCCCGTAGTAGCCTGTCCTGGTGCAGTCGCACTCGTAGCGATCCGGCCCAGCGGTCATGCAGACGCCCCTGTTCTGGCAGGGGTTCGAGCAGCAAGGGTTGGCTGCGGGGGAACCAGAGCTCGGGTTAGCATCTCTGCCATACACTCCCACCTTCCCAGGACTTTATACAGCGAACGAGAACGCGCTGGAGTTTAACGCTGATCAGGAGGGCATCACAGCAACCATCCATCCACGATAACCTCTTTTAAAAGCGCAGGAATTCGCCTCTTGTCTGCAGCCAGCAATAGCCCCCCTCAGAGGGGGAGATCGTCCCTCAGAGGCCAGCGGGGCGGTGGCACCCATACCCAGCAGAGAAATGGCAAGAGAGCGAGGAGCACGAGAAGCAGCGAGGCAGAGCGCGCGTTGCTGCGGAGCGCGGCGCGGACTCACCGGCGCGGCCGGCGGCCAGGAGCGCGGCCAGCAGGGCCAGGCGCAGCAGCGGCATGGCGGGGCTGGGCTGGCGGGGCTGGCTCGGCAGCTCGGAGTGCCGGCCCGTGCCGCGCATCCCCTATTTATGGCAGCGCCGAGCGGAGCCGGGCTGAGTCACTAGCCGGAAGCATGAACCCCAACGGGGAATTTCTCCGCCCGCCCAGCCCGCCCCGGCCCGCCCCGGCCCGGCCTGGCCCCGCTCGAGGCAGGTGGAGGGACGTGAGGGGACGGCACGGCACGGGGCTGGTTCCGCGCCACCCCGAGCTGCTGCCAGCGCCGGGCTCCGCTGATGGACGGCTTAGGGCTTGTTTAATTCATTAGGCAGCAGCTCGGAGCGCTGTGCTCACGCACCGGCTGCAGAGCACTCGCGCTGCGAAGCGCCACGCGCTGCGGGAAGGAAGGAAGGAAGGAATGCTGAAGGGAATTTCATTTTAGGGAATTTAGTGTCTGACAAGATCAAATCCTGTTACAAGGCATGTTTGGAACAAACAGTGGCTTTTCCCCAGCATTTTTCCGTTAAATTCCCCACCACCACCCACCCCTACAATCCCCCCCTATAGTTGCACTGTAAAGAAATTTTCCCTCATTTCTTTGAGAATGCTTTATCTTTTGGTCATAGATTATTTTTTATTCATCAGGACGCTTTGCTACTATTTTTAGTCCCTGTTGCGTGAGGAAGGATGAAAGCAGGAGGATGTCATGAGGTTGTGCAACCGTGCAGTGTGGAGCTGCACTTTCGCCCTCGAGGTCAGCATTAAACACCAAAACCCCATAGCGGCTTCAACAAAGATAGCTTGTGAGGCTGATGGTGTTTGAATTGCAAATCCGTGACCTGAAAGAAAGTGGATTCAGGCCGATTTAAACATAATCTTATTTTTGGCCCCAAAGCGTATTGTGGTCGCTGAGTAATTTGTGTACATCAGTAGAGAGTCTTCCTGAATGTTTTAGGACTGGTACACGAAAAGCTGCATAATCAAGAGAAGGCAGATAATATTTCTTTATACATTTGCATGCAGAAACCACAGGTTGGGTCATACACTTAAGCAGAGGATGTCTGTTAGCCCAGCTGAACTGGGGGCAGCTGGAGCCTCTGGCCACAGTTGCTCAGTCTTATCAAATGTAAAAAAGGTGATATTTTGTTCTTGCATAAGCCAAATCAATTAATTATGGAATGCTGGTTATGCAATGGATCAGGCTATGGCATGCAGAGCACCATAGATCAAGGGTCTGCACACATTTTCATACACTTCATATGTCCATCTCACAGTGATTTTGTTTCATCTCACAAAGCTTTTGTGGATGCTGTCACATGATAAGACTTTAGTCTTATCAAGTGGGATAAGAGAGGGACAAGAGGCAAGTGAGATGTGTTTAAATAACATGCACAGGAAAATTTTCTAGAGTGTAGAACCAGCAATATTAAGAGGAAAACTGAAGTAATTGTGTGCAGCCAGACAATCACCCCTAAAATGATAATACAAAGGTTACTGTGCTATGATTTAGAGGACCCTGGAGATACAGATAACTGATGATCCTTAAAGTTTACAATTAATCCATATGTAAACTAAGAAACAGGGCAGAACTCCAGGCTTTGGAGAGGATTTTTCCCGTTGGGAAGAAGTACTTCTGCAGCTGGAAAACCAGTCAGCGCCCCCGCCTTCCACCCAATGCTGCATTCAGTGTGACGTGAGCTCTCTGAGTCTGATTTTGGCTGGGGAAGGTCACTTGCGTGACTGTCAGCTGCAACAGAATTGAAGGAATTCTTCAGCTTTCCAAAATAATGAAAAATCAGAGAGATACAACAGTGCTGCTTCTCAGAAGGCTGCCCTTCCCCACTTGTTGCTTTGGGATTATCTCGGGTAAAGAACGGGTTATATGTTGGAAAGGGAATTTTTCTTAGAAATGAAAGTTTGCTGTGGCAGGATTCACCACCAGGTGGAGATTTTATGCATCAATTAGGTTCTCTTTTCGTTTTTAACACATAAACCATCTTTGCTAAGAATTAATGTTATTTTTCTTTCTGTTACTTGAAGTACCTTTTGGTCCAGGTGAGAGCAGCCTGTGGAACAGAGAACCTTCGTCAACCTCAGCCTTTTTGCATTCGCTGACGTTTCTGGAGGAGGCAATTCCCTGAAGCTGTTCCGGTTTCTATTTTAGGTTTAACTGCATAAATTCACACCTTTCCAAGGCAAGGGTTCAGGACAGAGGATGCAGTGACCTGTAAGGATTGAAAGCTTCAGTAATGGCACCAAAAGAAGGGGAGATGGAGTGGCAACAGGGAAAATATTGCCTCTTGGCACTGGTGCTGCTCCATTTTGCAATGGGTCAGCTGAACCCAGCTGAATTAGCACTGAATTTATCCTTGAGCCTTTTTAATGTGTTTGAAATATTTTCCTTCCCTTTGTGACTGTGGCAATCCCGTGTTTTATAGCACAGTATTTTCCTGGGATGTGAATCAGTTTCATTTGCTCTGTGCCTTTTTGCTGCTCTTTTATGGCAGAAGGAACTCAATCTGAAGTTTGCTGTCAGTTTGGATAGGTTGCTCCCAAAGCGAGCACACTCCGAGGCTGATCCTACACGGATACAATAACAATCCTTGATGTTCCGACAGTGTTCTTGAGAACTGAAGGCCCTCTGGGGGAAGCTGGTGTCTCTAAGCTCCTGTTTTTTTGCTTTTGCAGCATTAGAACTCTCTTGACAGAAGGGTTTGATTATGAAATTGCTTTGTGCTTTCATGGGATCACCCTGGCCAGACAAGTGGGCTTTACTTCTCTGTCCCTTCCTGCTGTGTCCCCATGGAGCACTCTGATTGCTTGGGTCCCAGTTTCACTGGCACCCTGGGTTCTGCTGGAAAACAACAGTACTCATTACCTGGTTTGGAGACAAGGAAGGTTTGCTTATTTTCCCCAGGAAAATCGCAGTAAAAACGTGCCTCGTTTATGGAGTTTCCAGGCTACCGCAATTTTGGAATTCTTCGAAACACAAATCAATTCCAGGCAAAACTATGTATGAATATAGAGGGTGTGAGAGCTGGGAGCTGGACTGCCTTGTCCTCAGGACAAATCCCATGGACAGTGATTGGCAAGGAATGTTTGTGCGTGGCTGGGGCTGCTGGCACACACCTGTTCCAGGGGGATCAGGAGCGGGAGGGTACCTGTGGACATCAATCATTGTGTAGGGAAATGGAGCATACCTTGTTATCCAAATCAGCTTCAGTTGGGGTTGTTTTTACTCCTGGAACTGTATTTTAAAATATGGGCAAAAAAAGAGGTGGACGGCAAAAAATCTACATCTGACTTAGGCAAGACCTGAGCAAGTTTGAGTCCCCTCTTTTTTTTTTTTTTTTTTGGACTTCAGCTGCTGAAAAACAATATAAATCCACAGCTTGTGTTTTTATTTGCAAGCCAGTAAGAGTTTTGAGGAATGCTTTCCAATATGATAGATTTTATTTTATCATTAACATCTGCATAGGGTAAACCCTGCTCAGCAAACCCTTTCCAAGTCTCTGTTTTTAATAACATCTCTGAGTTCTTGTTTTAATTCCCTGGCATTCTTGACAGACTCGGTTACAAGTCAAAGGCTGTAATGAAACAGGTGAGAAGAGTGACTTTACATCAGATTTACCTGCAGAGATGAGATGTGAAATGAGATACCTGTACAGTGCTGTGTGGTGCCCAAGTTTCTCCCAGGCCTGTTTCCTTTGCGAATTCTTTGCCAGATCCCTGTATGATATCATGACTACAGGGCACTGCACACTGCTTGGGACATGATGCACATCAGTTTGAGAGGAAAAGAACACAGGAATTGCTCCCTTTTGCTCAGCTTAAATGATTTCCAGATCTCCACCTGATCCAAAGCAAGGCCCTTTCCTTGGGAGGTGCCCAGACACTGAATCCCCATGGTTTCAAATGAAAGGGAATGAATGAATGAATGAATGAATGAATGAATGAATGAATGAATGAATGAAACCCCTGCAGAAATGGCTTTCAGAACTGTGTTTTGTTTGTTCAGATGAAGTGGATTAGACAATTCCTTTCCTCATTGGCACTCTTGGTAGTCACAACTTCAGTCCTGCTGGACTAGTTCCTGACAAACAAGCTCTAAATGACTTAAACTCAGCTCAAAGCTCTGTAGGATGACCTTTTTCCAAGGAGTGTAGATGAATGGAGGATGAAGCACAACATTTTTATCCTATATGGTAGTTTGAGGCAGAGGCTGACTGAAAATTTCATCCTAACTATGATCTGTAGCCTTTTTTAGGTCACAAGACTTTAAATTCCTTTTTATGGTGAATTTAAAGGGGAGGGCCATAAACATGAGCTATTAGATAAACATAAGATTTTGGCAGCTACATTCTGGATTAGATTTGTGGAGTTTTTTTAAACTTTTTTTTTTAAATTTAGAATAATTTTTCACAGACTTTGTTTGGATACACTCATCTATGTTTTTTTTTTCCCTCTATAAGCTGTACCTTTTAAAATGGAAAATATTTTTTGTTCTTTCTTGACTGAAGAAAAGGATGTTTTCTTTATTGGCAATTGTTATTGGCAATTGTTAACAAAGCTAAGCCATGAACCTCTTTGCTCCCATGATCCTGGGATTTTTTGCAGAGCTCCTGTTTTTCTCCACTCAGCCTCCATGTGTTTCTGATGTGGACATTTGATCACAGGCAGCTCTGAAATACGTCATGAGATTTTGTAACTGCCTTTCATAAAGGAACGTCAGCTGATATTTTATCTGCTTTTGGTCACTGGCTGCAACTCACATTAAGGTAATTGCTTCTGCTGTGCCATTTTTAGTAAGCATTGTATATTGAAATGCTTTTCTGTGGGAAACCTGCCCAGAAAACCCTTCTTAGAAAGATTTCCAAATACTTCCCTCCTCAATGCAGATGCTGGAATTTTCTTTTAGCAACTTCCTGCTTAACTTCCAGTGAAATCTGTCATCCAGCCTCATGCTCTTTTGTTGTGCAAATACAATCATGTGGAATTTTCCTTTGCTTCAAGCATATGGACATTAAACTGGATAAGGGAAACTGAAGTAGGTTTTGCTGAGTGGAAAATTGTTTCAGTGTAATGCTTTCTTACATACAACATGCCTTTGGGTACTGAAGTTTATTTGGTTTTATTCATTACTCCGTTTTTCATTCAATTTGAAGAAAGGAAATATTACTTCTGCAAATAAGAATTTTTTTTCTACGAGAGCATTTACGATCGGTTTACCTGCTGTTCCACCTGGTAAGCTCTGCTCTGCAGGGTTTTGTAAGGTTGTCTGTGAATTCATGGTCTCGTAGAATCACAAAATCCCAGAATGGCTTGGCTTGGAAGGGACCTTAAACCCATCTAGTTACACTCCCTGCCATGGGCAGGGACACCTTCCACTAGCCCAGGGTGCTCCAAGCCCTGTCCAGCCTGGCCTGGGATGCTGCCAGAGATCCAGGGGCAGCCACAGCTTCTCTGGGCACCCTGTGCCAGGGCCTGCCCACCCTCACAGGGAACAATTCCTTCCCAATATCCCATCTGACCCTGCCCTCTGGCAGTGGGAAGCCATTCCCTGTGTCCTGTCACTCCATCCCTTGTCCCCAGTCCCGCTCCAGCTCCTGGAGCCCCTTTTGGGGCTGGAAAGGGCTCCAAGGTCTCCCCAGAAGAATGACATGCAGTGCTTTGAGCAGGGGGAAGCTCCACTCTGCAGCTCCTCGTTGTGACCCTTCCCTGGGTGCCCACAGGGAAGGTCCCACCAAGGTACTCCCGGGCTCTTCCCTGGAGCCTAAGGATTCTAATATTGATACTGAGACACTGAGTTCCTTAAAACTGACTCTAGCTGTTCCCAGCTGGAGGCTGGAGGAGTCATCTGGTGTCAGCCAGAGAAGAATGTTCCATGACACAGTTCCCGTGGCAGCCCTTGGGATGGACAGTGCCCGCACAAATTACGGCTGTGGCTTGCGCTAGGGTGGGGAGGCTCCTGGAGCAGGCTCTACCCACTGCAGCATACCCAAACTCCCAAGGCTCCTCTCTTCTCATCTTCACTTCCAGAATTAAATCAGGACTGTTTTCTAATGGCTTGTCACTTTGCCACACTTCCAACGTACCCTAAAAAATTGGAAGGAATTAAGAAATAAAAGGGATGAAATGATATTGAATGAGCTGGTTACTGGTGAAGGAAAAGGACTCAGCGACCAGATAAAAACTATGCCCCATGATCCTTTTCCATAACAGGCCTCCAGAAACTCAAATTATTTGTACTTACCAGTGTGAATTGGAAGCACCTGAAGAAATACTGTGAGTTGAACTACTCAGGTCAGAACAAGATCAAGACAATGTACATCTCAGGAGGAGAAATTCCTGCTTTATTCAAAGTGAAATTAGATGATTGGGAAGGAGACATCACATCATATTGTGTCTTGCCAAGACATATGACTCTAAGCAAAAGCAAATCATCTGGAAATTCTTCAAATGCTTTTTCTACTTTTTGAGACGGCCAACTATGCAATGGCATAAAAACCTGGCCAGCTCACTGGGCTTAAAATCCAGCCTCCGAGGGAAACTGTGCCCTGGAGATGTTCATCAGGAGATAAAGTCTCACTGGCTTTGACTCCTATCCCTAGAATATGCAGTTAGGGAAAATTAATAATGATCAAAATTATAGAAATAGAAAATAATTAAGGATCTACAGGCCCTGGAGTGGTTGTAAGAGCTCAGACCCGCAGCCCAGAGAGTTTGTATCTGCAAGTAAAAATATCCCATGTCTCTTTTCAGTGCTGGAGCTGTGTCAGTCATCCTTCTTCAGGAACACCCTCTGTTTATCGTTGCCATTTGGATGTCTTGGGGAACCTGTATGCCTGCAGAAACAGCCTTTTGCAAAAAGCAGAACTGGGGATCACAGGATCCTTAAGGCTGGAAGAGACCTTGGAGAGTATCAACTCCAACCATGATTCCCAAGGGGATGTGTTCTCACAAGAGTGTTTGTTCCAGGCACTGAAGTGTCCAGGTTAGGGACTAACTCCTGTCTAGATTAATTACTGTTTTTACAAGTAAAGTGTGTGAATTTATGGTTCTTATTATTGTATTTCACTCAACTCATCCTATATCATGAATTTTGATGGTGTTTCTTTGTGGAGCAGTTGTAAGTTTGGTTTAATATTGACATGTCTCTCTTCCACTATTTTTCTGTTTATCCAGAGGCAGTCCTGACTATACTTTGGGATTTATTTCTCATCCTGACCTCCGGTGTAGAGAGATAAATCATACAAGCCCAACAGAAAACAATCAGCTTGTCTGGTTCAGTGGTTTCCAGCGGCTGTGGAAACTCTGTGCTGGTTGCCTCTCTGCGCTGCTTGGAGGGAGTTCATTAAGTAAATGAGGGCTTTGCAGCATTCTGGCGGTGTGTGTTATTTTGGGGTTTCGTTTCAGATGGCATTCTTCCGGGGATTGTTTTGGAGAGAGTTGCCAGCAACCTAGGGCCAGTGGGCTGGAGGCCAGGTTTAGGTGGAAATAGCAGGGTTTGTATCACCAGCACAGAGCTCTGTCTGGGCAGCTAATTTTGGACTGGTGCTTCTTTGAGGCATCACCAGTTCCTGCACGTGACTGGTTCCAGCCATCACAGATGCTGTCACAGCCTTGGGACAGGCCATCAGCAGTGCCCAGGCCAGCAGCTGGTGTCAGGGCTGGTAGGAATCACTATTCCCTGCTCTTCCAGGGAGCTTTTTTGTGCTTGCAGTTCTGTAAGGGGTACAGCTTTTCCTGGGGAAAGAACACTTGACTCGTGCAATGCTTGTGTTTCCTCTTGACTCGATTTCCATGGGAAGGGCCAGAGCTGCCATGCAGACTGCTCCCCGTGGCTCCTCTCACCACAGACACACTCCTCCAGCCTCTCTCCTGGACTCCATGTTCTGGGATCATCTGGGGTCAGGCCCATGTGGGGTGGCTGGGCAGAGAAGTGTGGATGTGGCAAGAGAGACCTCGTAAACTTCCACTGACTGAACTTGTGTGAAATACTGGAGTTCCTGTCCAGATCAATCAAATATGGATTGTTCCACACAGAATAATTCTAAAGTGTTGCAACCTAGCTCCTGGGGATTTAAAATGTTTATAGACTTTCCAGAGAGTAGGAAAGAAGGGAAATATTTACGTGTAGATAATTTCTGTTGTACTTGAGCAATAGGAATGCTGGGCCCCTTGCCCAAGGCTCCTTGCTCCCTGCTCTGCAGCACTAATGAATGTAAATGAGTAAAGGCAGGACTGTGAGCAATGCTGAGTGGAGAAAAAGCCCCCAACAAATGCAAAGCATAGGTACCCACGTTACATCCTTTTCTGTGTGCTGCACCCACTGGGCGTGCAATATTTTCATATCAGGTGATTTGTTACCTGCTCCAAAACAAGTCTCTACAGCCCCATGGAGATTTACATTGCAATGATTTGGATGCTCTACTTATCCTTGGGCTGGAATATTTTAGTGATCTCCAGTTACCTAGAAGTCCTCCTCAGCACAAGGTAGTGCAAGATCAGTGTGACATAAAGAACTTATGCAAAGCATCAGAATCTGCATAGTTAAAATGTTCATGGTGAACAGGAGTGAGACAAGCCTGCCTGCAGAACTCCTCAGATCCAATAGTTTCATACACTACTGGATAACAGTTGCCTCACTTGGAACCACTTCCTATGCAAAAAACCCTATATGGCTTCAGGCTTGCAGTCATCAAAAATTGTGTTGATTGAGAAAACACGTTTCATTCCATACCCTAAGGCTGTTTGGATTTCATCCAGGTGAACATTTCAAAACATTCCCTTCCCAGGTGTTCTGATTCCAACTTAATTAGGAGGGTGATTTTAATTTTACTCTTTCTCAGCTGTTCCATTTTGCTCTGACGCTTAACCAAAATATGAATAAAGTCTTCACCTCCTGTGCATTAAAAATTGGCTTTCCCACCTTATATAGCTCTGTCCTTATCTTAAGGTGAATCTTTTTCTCTCACTTTGAATTTCACATTTGATATAGCCATTTTTAACCTTCCTTTTAAATTACCAGTATCTGGAATCAGTCCTGATTTTGGGATGGAGTTCTCATCCCCGAGCTGTAATGCCTGTTGTGCCTGGGATCAGGCATTCATGAATAGAAGCACTGCTAGAGAACATGTCTTTAAATACAGTCACCCCAGACATATCCATTTTCAGGTGTGGAATAGTATATTTGAAGTGTGGCTTCCTATAGAGGTTTTAAACCCACAGAATCATTCAGGTTGGAAAAGACCTCCAGGATCTTCCAGTCCAACCTGTGACCAATCACCAGAGCATGATCAGAGCACTCAGCCCAACGAGCCCCTGTCAGCCAGACCAGAGCCCTGAGTGCCACATCCAGTCATTCCTTGAACACCTCCAGGGATGGGGACTGGAAGGGCAGCCCCTTCCAGTGCCTGTTCACCCACAGTTTGGAATTAGTAAACCTGCTGGGTACTGTGGCTAGGAGAGATGCATATAAAAACCTCTGTGAAAAAACAAAAAAACCTTTATTTTGCTACCCTCCAAACTGAAAGGTAATAATTAACATGAAGGTAACCAATGCTAATGTTTAGCTACTGAATAAAGTGCCATTGGGCAAATGAGATGACAAATTTGAATTGACGTGCATCCTAAAACAATCCATACAAATTTTGCAGGAGCGATAGCCACTGCTGTCGTTCTTTGAGGTCACACCTCCTCCTTTTATCCATATGACGTAACATGGGCTGGGAGCTGTGTGAGCCTTGTTTGCCTTCCTGTTACAGGAGCTGTTCTGCTCCCTGAGTTTGTCAGAAACCCCTGAAACCTCCTGAAAAGTTTATGGGGGATTATGAGGAGCTGCAAGCTCTGGAACACTGGGCTATCCTTGTGTCACTGGGATCAGTTCAGCTCAGAGACTGGATTTAAGGAATAATGGGCATGGCCAGTTGATCATTTTTGGCTTCATGTTGTTCTTTTGTTTGACCAGAGAATAAAGGTGAAAACGTAGCAAGGCCAAAAATAATCATCTGTCTTTAGTTTCTCACTCCCATTGTCTTCCCATTTTGTAAATGTTGGTCTTCAAAATATTTGCCAACTGAAAATGCCCAGCAAGTTGCTCTCAGCTGGGTGTGGACACTCATATGATTCAGTCCATTTTTAGAACCCCAGATTCCCAGAATGGTTTAGGTTGGGAAGGACCTTAAAGCCCACCCAGTTTCACCTCCTGCCCCTTCCACTATCCCAGGCTGCTCCAAGCCCCATTCAGCCTGGCCTTGGACACTTGCAGGGATGGGGAGTCCACAACATTTTCCTGAATTTGGTGAGGGTGTGCAAGCCATGGATAATAATGTACATTACATGCCCTGTTCTATCTCCTCTCCCTGACTCTGACCTTAGCATTCTCTTGGCCAGGTTTCCAGTGTTTATGTTTTATGAACTTTACTAGATAAATATGTGTAAGGCATAATAAAATTCATTTAAACAGGAAATTGTAAATAAGGAAAAAAAACCTAAACAGATCAAGGTTTTGGGGAGAGAACACAAAATTTATCCACACATCTGGTGAAATAGTAACTCCTTTTGTGCTGTCTCCTTACAAATTTAAAAACGGAAAAGGTGGAGCCAAAATAAGGTTGGGCTTGCAAAGAATTTTGATTTAATCCTGTGTGGTGAATATCTACATTGCAAGTGGCACAACCTTGTGCCCATCTTTTAATGGCATAGAATTATGATGAGGAAAAGTGGACTCTGATATACTCACCTCTAAAGAGACATGCATCTCTGTAAGGTTGAAAAAATATGAAATAATACAAGTGGGACCCTACTGGAAAAGCTTTAGGAATAGCTGAACCTGGAGAGAATTGAATGGGAGGTTTGAGCTGCTGACACAAGCCCCAGAACAAAGATCATTCAGGTGTGTGCATTGTTACAGATTTTCCTGTGATGCTTTTGCTGCTGTTCCAACACCTGACCCACCTCATTCAGAGAAGGGTGAGGACCCATCTATGTATTTCCAGACACCAACCATGGATATTTTTGTTTTCCCTTAAGCTCAGAGATAATTACTTAAGGAGATGTGTATTCTTAAAGCAAACCCATTGCTGTCTTTGCTATTAATGGCATTATGGATCATATGAATGTTCTCAAATCTTCACCTAATCCATTCTCAAAGCTTCTGTATTTGTGATCAAGTTTCTCACTTCTTCTGACAGAACATGGGGGCAATATAGAGTTTTATTTAAAAGAAAGCATAATATTAGGAAGTGAATAATTATTTGTTTTGCAGGTTTCTAGTTATCACAAATTTCCATGTTTACCCTTTTATGCGAGGCACTGTGTTATCACCTTAAGCTTTATCCGAGACATCCCTGGAGAAACAAAAAAGTGAACTAATTCTTCCAGAGCTCGAAGAGGAAGGGTGGCTTTGAGATTAAAATTAGGCTTTTGCCATTAGTTTCACATGCAGCCTGCTGAGACTTGTTCAGGTTCCTGTGCCAAACCCCCAAGTGTAAGAGCAGAGGAACAGGACTGGTTTGTCCCCTCTGCCTTGTCTCCTGGGCAGGGGAACACTTTGGAATCCCTACCAAATTCACCGTACCTGGGATGCCAGGGAAGTGGGAGCCTGTGTCACAAAGTGCAAATAATCTCACCACCAAGACAGATTGAAAGTTGTGACTGCAAACTCTGGTCACAAAGTGTGATCTGTGCTCATTGGATTGGCTCTCCTTATGCATTTCAATTAAGAGAAATTTCCAGGTCACTCTGTGCATGCTGAGGAGGGGTCTGCAAGTGAATTGTCGTTTACCTGTGGAAATATTGTACTCATGTTTGTTCAGGTCCATCCATGCTCAGCCCCTGCTTATTGGGTTTCCACACATGAATCCATGATCCCCTCCTTCCACGATGACTCTTGCCCATATGCTCTCAGTTGCTTGGCATGTTGTTGGCTGAGTATGACCTCAGTTTTCTCAAAACCAGCCTATTTCCACCCGAAGTTTTAGGATCCTGATCCCATTTATACATCCCTAACCATCCACCAAATGTCTCTCTCCCAGCACACGTTTTAGCTGTATCTTGCACCTCTTTTAGCAAAAAACACCACACAGTGGCATTTGTGTCTTATGTTTGTTCCTGTCACTATGCAAAAGATCAAATTTCCCAGTCTTTCCAGCAAGCAGAGACACAGGATTGGCTGAGCAGAATCACAGCTGTGAGTTGTCAAGATAAATCAGCAGATAAATCAGCTGAGAAGAGCAGAGAATTAGAGCTGATCATTCAGTCAAGTTACTTTTTCACAGAGGGAAGTGTTGGGCAAATACCTAAGAATTGCAGCTTCTGGTTAAAATTGGCAAGGTGAAATTAAATCTGGACTCAACAATGATGCAGGGATATCTTTGCTGTACAGAGGAGCATCTGGCTGCCAGAGATCAATGGGCATGCTGGTGGAAAGCGTAATTCCTAATCTCCCAGCTTTCTTGGCAGCAACTTTTACCTTAATAGTAGAGAGGCCCTGGCACAGGGTGCCCAGAAGCTGTGACTGCCCTTGGATTCCTGGAAGTGCCCAAGGCCAGGCTGGATGGGGCTTGGAGCAACCTGGGCTAGTGGAAGGTGTCCCTGCCCATGGCAGGGGGTGGGACTGAATGGAATTTAAGATCCTTTCCAACCCAAACCATTCTGGGATTCTGTGAATTTGTTAAACCTGAGCATGTCCAGTTGTATAGAGGAAACCTCAGCTGGTTAGTATTTCTCCTTTGGTTTCTTTTGCTTTTCTTGGTTGGCAGTAATGGATATTTCTCCAGTGTGATGCAGGTTGTGTTTGCCTTGCTTTTTGTGCCTGTTCGTGGCTCATACCATCCTGGACAGATACATTTATAGAGATACAGATTATGTGCAGGTATGTTTGCATATGTGACACATCCAACCACATAAACCTTTATTTACAGGGTTTTCTGAGAGCCCACTGTGAGCAATTTCTTTGGTGTGTTTGAAGCTCTGGACTTAATTCCAATCTGGCTAAGAAATCTATAGCATGTGCATTTAGAGAGGTCTGGCTGTAGATAAAATTGTAGATAAAATGTAGATAAAATCTTATTTAACCACTGTAGGAACTTGCAATCAACTTGATTTAGATGTAGATTATTTCAAGCCTCTAACCCAAGTGGATGACATGGATACAGAGGCTTTGTGTGGTGCTGATGGGTTCAGAATTTCATCATGCTCTGTGCACCCTTTTTGCACCAGGGGCCTGTTGCACTCAAAGAAGGTAAAATTAACAATGGCAGATGGAATTCCTGGTCTTCCTTCTTACCCTTTGCTCCTGCATTCCCATCCAATCACCTGAGGCTGTGGATGGGGAAAAGGCACGGATATTTCATTAATATGGGGAGTTGAAGACTATTTGTGTGCCAGGCACAATCCTTGGGATTGCATAACTGCAGTAAAAACACGGAGCTGTTCTGGCACTGTCAGAGTTGGCATGGAGGAGGAACAGAGTCCTTTGCTAGAACAAACAGTTCCCAAGTCAGCCTCAGTGCAGGGATCTCCTCCTTGGGATCCTTTCAGTTTTGTGGAGCTTTTACCACTGTGCTGAGTTTAAACTGGAAATAATTTCCATCAGGGAAGGAACAGTTAGTTTTTTCTACCTAATCTTTCCGTGCTAATGGCCCTCTGTGTCTGCTGGACTACTTGGGATTTTCTGAACAATATTAATCTGGATTTATGACCTGAGCTCAGTTACAACTGCAAGCACTGGGACCTTCAAGAATGTTGTAATTACTGCTCAGTTCTTAGAAACAATAAAGCATCTGGATGTTTTACACTGAAGGATAAAGATTTCAGAAAGAAAAGGTCTGGGTCCAATATATGTTTTTAGGACTTCAAAAGTGAGTCAGACTTTCAAAACTTCAGGTGTTTTGTTCAAGCTTGGGCTAAAAATGACTCTTTATACCCAGGAATAGAAATGCGCCCCTAAATTCCAACATCCGTTCCTAGGAGAGTTTTACAAAACTACTGGGTGAAGGGATGACAGCTTAGTATGAAACAGAGTTTGAGAAAAGCATTGTCAAAAGGAAGAAAAATTAAATTCTGCCATCTCAAGTGCAAAACTCCTTGAAATTTCCAGCAGGCTAATAATGGGTTGATTAGCAGTAAATCAAAGGTGCTTGATAATTATGCTTTCCTTACAGAATTAACTTCCCAGGTATTAGGAAGTTAACCCAGTATGATTTTGAGGCTGGTTCCATCCCATACCAGAGTGGGATGTAATGATTTTTAGTGCAATTCCACCTAGATCTTGTCATTCCCTTCTGAGCAGAGAAGAGCTGGAAGAAGTCCAGACCCAGAAATAAACCAGGTAAGCGCCTGGAAGGCTGGAGTTCTGAGAGGGTGATAAAGTAGGTAAATATACAGCATAGCTTGGCTCCATGACAGTTCACCTTCTATGGACACACTGGTCGGGGAAAGAAGAGCTTCAGGTGTCTTTAAAAATAGCAGACAAAGTAATGGAGGAAATATTCATCTGGATACAGAGGGGGGAATCCTTAGAAAATAATGCCTTGCAGATCATCCCGTTCTCTCTCTGAGAAGTGATGGAAACACTGGAGGGTGCTGAGCAGCACATGAGGAGTGGAGAGGGGGTGGTCTGGTAGCAAGAAGCAAAGCAGGCACAAACTGCTTTGTGAGAGGCAGGAGAGAGGGCAAAACCCCCTGTCCTGTTGTCTCCTCCTCCCAGCCACGCTGGCCAGTCCCCCAGGGCAGTGCTGGGAGTGGCTGCTGGAGGACAGCATCCTGCCGAGCAGAGCAGAGCAGCCGGGGCTGCTACGTGTGCCAGAGCCTCTCTGAGCACAGCTGCTCTGAGGGTTTTATCTCAGCGCCCGAGAATCCCTCCAGCCCTGCCTGCAACATGCATTCCATCCCAATGATAGTGGGATTTTAGGTAGCAGGACACACTTTAATTGCCTTTTCTCACGTGGTTGGTAGCAGAGAGCTGTGATATGAGAGCTTGAGTTCAGGGCTGGCCTGGGAGCAGAGGGGGACGTGTCCATCTGGAGGAGACAGAGCAAGGAATGCCCATTGCCTACAGTGACACCACTAACTGGAGAGCCATGCCCTGACAGGAGCCAGCTGGGAGAGCTGGAGGCGTTCACCTGGAGGAGGGGAGACCTTGGAGCCCCTTCCAACCCCAAAAGGGACTCCAGGAGAGCTGGAGAGAGACTTGGGACAAGGGATGGAGGGACAGGACAAGAGGTTTCCCACAGCCAGAGGGCAAGGATAGATGGGATATTGGGAAGGAATTGTTCTCTGTGAGGGTGGGGAGGTCCTGGCACAGGGTGCCCAGAGAAGCTGTGGCTGCCCCTGGATCCCTGGCAGTGTCCAAGGCCAGGTTGGACGGGGCTTGGAGCAACCTGGGCTAGTGGAATGTGTCCTTGCCCATGGCAGGGGGTGGAACTGGATGAACTTTTAGATCCCTTCCAACCCAAACCATTCCATGATTCTGTATATTCTATAAATGATAACATTCCATGTCTGTTCTTTACTGATGGGTGTTGGGAGTTAGGTTCTTTCCTTTTGTTTATTTTTACATAGGGAATTTTGTCCCGTAAGTTGCTAGGAAATGCTAACAACTGGGTACTTAACAAAAAGAAAAGTGGTGGCCAAGCTCAGGGTAGGAGGGCATCTGGTTGCACTTCTCTTACCTGGAGTTTCTCTCTGAGGGGCAAAGATGCTGTGAGATTTGGGCAGGTAAAGGACAGGGCTGGGCCAGCTGCTGTCTCTCTGCCTCTGTCTCAGCTTTGGAAGAGAACGGTCGGAGCTGCTGCTTGGGAAGGGAATTCGCTGCTGCCACTCCGCTGGGGCCCAGCCCAGAGCCGCTTCCTCTGCCGTGGGGTGAGCCTCTGCTCGTGGGAGCAGCCACTGAACCGGGACCTCATTAACACCCACCTCCCTAAAAAAGGGACCTGTCCCCATCTGCTCGGGTGCCTGGGATCCTGAGCTCGCCTCTGCCTGCCCTGCTCAGAGCCAGGTCACTGCTGTCCTGCCCCTGCTGCTTCTTCAGCACTGCTCCGAGCTGTCACTGCGCTCCTGGTTCTGCTCGGTGTTAACGCCAGAGCTGGCGGGGTTTGTTTGCCCCGCTCACATACTGTAAAGAACTGTTATTCCTATCCCCCACCTGTGCCCCAAACCCCCTGAATTTCAAAATATAACTATTCAGAGGGAAGGAGTTTACATTTTCCATTCCAAGGGAGGCTCCTGCCTTCCTTAGTAGACACCTGTCTTTCATACCAAGACAATGGGTGACATTCCCAAAGGGACAACAGAAATCAGAGGCCTTGAGAACCACACTGGAGACGTGGAGTATGGGTGGAAAAGGCTTCTGGCAGAAGAACTTGTTTGGTGACCTTTACCACTCCGTAGTGTTACAATAAATCCTAAGGAAACACGTAGGAAATTGGATGTTTGTAGCAAGTAATGGCCTGGAAGAACAGACTGCAGCCTTAGGCAAAGCTGGAAAACAAAGACGTAGCAAATTAATCATTAAGCACAATAATGGTTTGTTTTCAACAGTTTATTATAAGAAATGTAGTTTTTTATTGTCAGGTACTCACACTTTAGGGTTTTCTCCTGGTTAGGGTTAGGATGGTTTATACATAGAGAAAGCAGAAAGGATTTGGTCTTGGAAAAATGAACACGTTAATGAAAATTAATTCCCATGATGGAAATGATCCCATAGGATTCAGAATAAATAGAGAAGGTGGCCATTTGTGACCCATTTCAGACCAGCCTTTAAGCATACAATTAAAATTAAGCATGTGTTTATATTTCTTTGACGTCAGTGAGACTTCAACAGGGCTTCAGTGATGTCCTGACTAAAGAAACTTCCATCACCTCATAGTTCTGCTGATTTAAACCTGGACTGAAACAGATGTCCTTAAAGCCTCCATGCATTTTTATGTGATGTTCAGTCCCATTGGCAAATGTGTGCACAACAGAATAAAATGTAGTGCCAAGTCGTATCCAGAACCAGAGCTGGCTGCAGGATTGATGGCAAGATTTTATACAGCTCTGTCACCATTTGTCTCCACAGGAAGCTTTGTTTGGGGGTGTACAGGGAGAGGTCTTGTTAGGGAAAAGGCAGCAGGGAATATTTTTACGTTCCTTGAATGAGATGCCATCCTCCCACGTGGAAAGGGAAGATGTAGCCATCAAGGAAACAAGGGTTTGTTCTGATAAGCAAAGTGCTGGAATGAGCTCTGTGTGCTTGGCATCAAATGAGAGGGGATGCTGATGTGAACTGTGCTGAACCTGCTCTCAGGGCTGGCTTGCTGTGCCTGCTTGCTGAGCTCTGGGTATTGACAGCGACTGGTGCATGCTGGTAATGCTTTATGTTACTGCTGTGATTAAAAACTAAAGGCAGGCAGAGCAAAAGGAGAAAGGTTGGGGTCTGCAGGCCCAGGAGTGGAAGGTGCAGCTGCAGGTGAGGGCCCTGCTCTGCAGTCAGCACTGTTTCACCAGGGCAGCTGGGCAGAATTCCCCCAAACAAAACGTGGAACAGAGAAAAGAGAAATTCTGCAAATGTCTCAAGCACAAGAACTGCTTTGTTCTCCTTATTTTCTGCATCCTATTTCTAACAATTTGCATACCTGAGTACCTTGTTGCCATGATGATTCTTCACCAGGGTCTTTATGAAATTACCAATATTATCTGTGAGCTGTTTTTCTCATGTGTTTCATTCAGTTGCCTGCTCCTGCAAGTGGCACAAGACTGTGCCACTAGCATGCTGGTTTGTCATACTGAAACATTCCCGTGTCACATACTGACAAGAATATAGTTTTTGCTTCAATCTGTGGGTATTTTTTCTTCAGCTGTCTTACTTGGCACCTCCACAGGAGTAAGCCCTGTTGGACTCATGGTAAATACAGAGTTATGTCCCTTCACAGAATTTATTTTGGGAATATCCAGGAATGTAAAGAAGCATAATCATTGAGGACTAAGCTCAATGTACCCATTTATTCATTAACAAAAAGGATTAGGCTCTATGAAATAATAACATCCTCTACTAATTCCTGTATAAAGTTTGTTTTCTTTGGCAAATTGCTGTGTATTCTTTTCCAGTAGATAGTGATACTTGTAAGGGGTGAATAGATAAGGCATGAATCATTGGGTCAGAGAATATCCTGACTGAGCTCACAGGGATCATGGAGTCCAACCCCTGTCCCTGCCCAGACACCCCAACAATCCCACCCTGTCCATCCCTGGGAGCGTTGCCCAAACCCTCCTGGAGCTCTGGCAGCCTTGGGGCCGTGCCCATTCCCTGGGGAGCCTGGGCAGTGCCAGCACCCTCTGGGGAAGAACCTTTCACTGAGCTCAGCCTGACCCTCTGTTCTGGTGTCCTGCACTCTGATCTTTGGTTCTCCCCCAAGGCAGTGGGTAAGTGAGACAGAGATGGAGTTTAAAGGCATGATTGTGGAGAGAGGCCCTCCCAGAAGAGACTCTGCTTGTGGGGAAGATGCCCCCTTTTTGACAGGATCATAGGGATTGCCTCCATTTTGTTATGTAATAAAAAACTGGGAGGGTTCAGTTCATTACTGTGAGAGATAACGAGCAAAAATCCCAAGGCACAGCTCATGTTTAGGAATCATCCACCACAGAGATTACATTCCTTAGGAATTTAGCTGCCTTAGACCCCCTCCCTCCTCAGACCCCTGTGTCCCAGCACAGAGCATGAGTCCATGGAGCTACAGAACAGGGATCACAGGGCTGGAAGCCTTTCCTTGCCTCATACTGCCTTGAGCAGCAGCACCAGGGATGCCAGGCTGGGGCCAGCAGACCCCAAAGTTTATGAGAATGAGGGAAGATATAGGAAAATTACCCAGAGTATTTCTGTAACTCAGCATTGTGCAAGAAAAGTAATTGGGTAGTCAGGTCCTGAGACATGAAATGCACTTTTTTTCCTTGCTGTATTGGAATGCCCAGGTATGTCTGTAGAGTTGTTAAAAAGTCCTTCTGCATGCACCATGTATTTATCTGCTGTTCTGTGTTGATCTTTGTGTGATGATGGCTTTGGATATTTCCAGGTTTTACTTCTGTTTCTTAACTTCTACTTGCAAAATGATCTGTCAGTTTGTTATTCTGGGGAGAGTGATAGCTTGCTGCCAGACAGGGTGGTGTGGGTGATGTTTGCCTTATCCTCATGTTTTCCAGCTATTTCTGGGAGCAGATGTCTCTAATCACAAGGATCCTCCACTTCAGAAATAAATAATGGAAATATTCAGCACGGCGTAAATTGACTGCCAAGGATCAGTCTGATAAGGAGCAGCAACTCACAAATTCAGCTGCCAGTGAGAAATCTTTAGGTTTGCTCTTACTTCAGAGTACCTTTGACCATTTATAAGATAGAGAAAAGCTTTCATAGTTTCTCAGGGAGAGATGTGCAACCTGAGAAACAGCTGGCTCCTGATTTCCTTGTTTTTATTTGTTTATTAAGGAAAACATGTTTAACTTCCAGCTGATCTATTCCTCAGAGTCAAACAAAAAACCAAGCCAGAAAAAAAGGACAATTTCCTCATTCTGCAGATGTAAACAATTGTTCACTTTTCTGTGTATTCTGCAAATTTGGACTCAATTCTTCCCAAAACAGCAGGTTGGGAGTTTGTTCCCTATAGGACTTATTTTTGATTATTTTGATTTTTTTGATTACTATGCTTAGTACCAGACTGAATCAGTACATTGAGGTTCTGCAGCTCTATAAGTATTTTGAAAATTCAAATGCAGCCTCAGCACACAAGAAATATCTTGTTTTCCTGTGATGGAAAAGGACTGAGGGTCTATAACTCCTACTGATTAAAAATTGTCCTATTTGAGTTTCACTTGTTTTACAGGGTGTTTCTTTGTGGTTAGGAAATGTTTTTATGTGCTTTGCCTTTGTCATAACAATATAATAGATTTAGGGCATTAGGGAATAAAGTTTCCTGATAGCCAAAAACTTTGATGGTATCTAGGAACTTTCCTGAATATTAGGACATATTTAAAATAAACCCAGCCCTCTGCCTGGTGTAGTGTCTCATATCAGCCTTTGATGTGGGGTTTTCATGTCTAACTTATTAAGTTTATGGGTGTGAGACAAACGAAGTAACAGTCAGGAGAATGAGGACAAAATAACCCAAAGAGATAAAGGCAGTGTTTGTCAAAAGAAGATGCAAAACTCTGCAAACACATTTCCCCAGAGCTTCTCGTTGGTCTGTCACACCTGGAGTTCTGCACTGCTCCTGGATTTCCATTATAATTCCTGATGTGGAACCGAGTCCCTTGTGGTCACAGCAGAGCTCAGATTGATTTTAGTCAACAGGGAAGCTGAAGAGTAATGGCTGCATGGAAAGAAAAGGAAGGCATTAGAACAGAAATGGCCTCATTTGGGAGAGGAAATGTGCAAGTTACCCTTTAGGTGGAGTGTTGTCTTTGAAGAACCTGAATGAACCATAAAACCAGCGACCCATGATGTTAATAACAGAGGGTGAAGTGAATGTTGATGGTGCCATTACTCTCAAAAGGGCAAACAAGGTTGTCCAAACACCTTCAGCTATTTAATGAAAATATATCTCTTCAAAAGTATATCTCCAATATAGGCTCTGGGTTCCTGTCAGTTTTCTTGGGATACTTAGGGGAGTTCCTTGCAGTTCTTAGGAGTGGGGTTGACTTAATTTCTTTTGATTTGTGTATTGATCACAAGGTCTTCATTAGTTACTGATTTTTAGTTTGAATTTCAAAGTGAACTCTATTTCTTGTAGCTTTTTGTTTGCACTGACTTTTTATCTACAAATGGTTACAGGACAGAGCTGAGACTTCTGGACCTGTGAGTCTTCCATTCTTCCCAGGGCACATTAAATGATATCTATAAATATGTGATAACCACATGATTTTTTCAAGGGGAAATCAAGGGGAAACTGCTGGGCACGGTTGTCAACAAGGTACTGGGCAAGAAGGCAGGTGGGAAATGACAGTGAGGACAACAGATCTTCAGAATAATGAGCTTCATGCCATTCATATTCTTAAAATGTTTGGGGTTTATTGTTTATTGCCTCTTTTAGTGACTGATTTTTGTTTAGACTGAGGCAACTTTATTTACATCCATAATGTAAGTGGTACTCCTGGAATTTAATTTAATTAAATATTTGATCCTGTACTCATCTCATTTAAAATGTCCTAGTATAAATAGGATCAGTCTCAGTATAAAATTATTCTGATTTGTTGAAAAGTCACAAGTCAAAGTCACATGAAAAGCCAGTTTCCTGTCAAGGAAAGCTGGGAATATCAAGCCCAGGGCAACCTGGTCTGACCCCAGGGCTGCCTCTGCTTTGAGCTGGAGGTTGGATAGGAGCCTCCTGAGGTCCCTTCCAGCCAGTTCTCCTGTGATCCCATCATTTATGAGGGCAGACACCATAGATACAATAGCTGGCAATTACATGGGCTGACTTCTCCCTTAATATGAAGGTTTTCCCCGACATGCTGCACTTCAAACACTCAGGGATATTTCAGGATCACAGGATTGTGACTGAAACCTGCTGTTATTTTAGCCCTTTATGTTTGTTTCTGTAAGTGCCATGGGTGACTTGGCCACAGCCCCAGAAAACCACCTTGTAGGTGGAGGCAGGGAGAGAAAGAAGGAGAGCAATATCAAGGAATCAGACACCTGATTGAGAACTCCCTTCAGAAGTCCCTTCTGGTGCAAAGTTTTCTCATTCACAGTGGAAAGTCCTCCAGAATTATTACTTTTTTTTTTTTTGTCATAGGGGAAATATTTCCATGTGGGAGTGGGGAAGTAAGGGCAGAGGCAAATTGGCTTGCAGGAAAAGCCATTTTTCTGCAGCCCTGATATATCTGATAAATGGTCTTAAGGAGTAAAGTGGTAAAAAGGAATGTATTTACTCTGCCAGATGTCAATGATAGGGGCCACCAGCTTGAAAATCCTGCTTTAGGCAGAACCCCAGCTAAACCATGTCAGGATATGCAGTGGATAAGTAAATGGCTATTTTTCATTAGGAGAAATCTTAATAGCAAATTTACAGTCTGCCCCTCACCTCATGGTGCTATAGATAATGATTTTCACCACAGGAGGAGAGATATTTTATCCTGACAAGAGCAAATGTCAGCCTTCTACGGAACACCTCATGTTTGTGAGCCTGATCAAAGAGTGATTTTTCTCTGATACATGGTGAAATGTCTGGAAGAAAGTAGTGGGTTTGTGTGAAGCGTCTGAGAAAATACCCCTTTTGTGTTTGCTTAATTGCGTGTTTGTCCTGCTATTCCCACTCTCCCTTTTCCATGGTTTGCCTGAAGCTATGCCCTTGAGGACACACTAAGAGGGCCCCTGTAATTTGGCATGGCTTCCCTGAAAGTTCTGCTTCAGGAGAGACCTCGGTGGCTCTCAAGGCCCTTTTCCACACCCTGTCATTGCCTTGCCACAGCCCAGGGCTCGTTTCCACTGCGGAGCAGCCGCAGGAAGGGAGGGAAGGCGAGGAGGCAGCGCAAGGTCTGGACACACACACGGCAGGTGGGGTCAGGGACACTGCAGCAGGCAGCTCTTAGTGGGCTGAAATAGCCTGGAATTAGAAAAATGAACTTCACGTGAAAGACAAGGGAAGGAGGTTTCTTTACCCATTCCAAGGTTAGTTGGTGAGGCACCCCACAGCAGTGTGTGAGAGAGGGATGAATGAGGGATGGGGGAAGGCAGCTGCTAAACTTCCTTTGTATAGGGAAAAAAATAAATAATGAAAACCTACCCATAATTTTCTTGAAGAAACAGGATTAAGATCAAAAATAATTATATGAAGTAACAAGAACAGTCACAGCGTATTAAAAAAGCTTTTTATTTCTCCTTGCGTCAACAAGAAGGGAAGAGGAATTTTTGACTTTTAGTTACTCAGCTCCTTATCAGGAGTCTGAGTTGTTTCCTTGACCAGGGAGAAATCGGAGTTTTGATAATCAGAACTAACTCTGGGAGTTCTAATGGAAATACTGGAGTTCCCCTGTTTGCTGGGGGTTGTGTTTATTCCAGCATTTGCTATCTGTAAAACCACAAAAACTATAACCACAGCTGTCCCCCGCGAATCGCGCTTTGGGGAGATTTAAAATGCCGAGAAAGAGTCAGAGATAAACCCTGGCTTTGCAGATGCCCCCTCCTTGGCAGAGTTCAGGGGCAGCACATGGCTCTGCACAAGTCTGGCTGGAGCAGGGCTGTGCCAGGGACGAGGTGGAGCAGGAGGACCCCCAGGAATGTGGCTCACACCTGCCCTGGGCACTCACAGTCACCTCTGAGCGCCGGGAGCTCTGATTCCCTTGTGCTCAGCAGGGCATCTCTTGGGCACTTCAAATAAGTACATTTGGAGGATTTGGAGCACAGGCAAGGGGGTCAGACCCTCAGCCTTGCTGGTCAATCCCCAGTCAAAGGGGAAAGGGTAGCTAACTCGATGAGAACAATTTTATTCATGTTTTTGTCATCTCTGCATGTCTCCAGACCAATGCTGAGCTCGTCTGACACATTTCAGAATACTTTCCTACCAAGAGACGAGGTGGTCTTCAGACAGTGGTTGACGTGGAAGACAAAAGGACCCAAATAATGGCAGCATCGTGGATTTGCTGCATTTTTCTGGTTAACGTTCCCTCAACTGGCACAATGAGGATGTGGAGGAGGAGGCTGCCACATCAAACAGGCGCTTTCTGAGCTGGCAGTCCTAGGCTGGCTTTCTAAACATACACTTGCCCTTCTTTGTGACAGCACTTCCAGGGCAGCTCTTCCCTACCCTGCTTTTTTCCCTCACAAATGAGACAGACCACTAGATCATCAGTGGTGGCCAGAGTGGCTCAGCCCCTCAGTGCATCACAGCAGGGGACCAGTAAGATAATGGAGAAAATGAGGCTTCTGGCTTGCTTTCTGCCGAGGAGTGGCTTGCTGTCCTCTAATTGTGGCTACTGCTTTGCCAGACACTTAACTTTGCTAATACAATGTGAATGCCACCTACGTGCCCCTCATTTGTAGAATGGTATCCTTTGGTTTGCTGCACTTTGAGGAAGTCTCAGTTGAGTCATTTAAGCCTTTTCTTCCCCCCCCCCCTCCCCCCCCCCGCCCTTTATCTTTGCTTTTCTAAGACCACATTTCTCAAATAAGTGAGTTCCAGTTTAGGCACTGAGTTTGTGCAAAGCCCCAGTGTAAAAATGGGTCTTAGGAAAGAGCTTGACGTCAGCGTTGAAGTGAAATTCAGTCTCATCTTTTGGTGTGTCTGGAGAAGACTTTGACTCTTTGGCATCTTTGAGAGGTCTCATATTAAGAGAACTGGTTATGGGCGTGCAGCAGCTGAGGTTTGAGCCTGTCACACTCTCCCACTGACTCACTGCGAACTCCAAAAGCCCAGGTGGGAAATACTTTCTTGGGTGTTAATCAAGGATCATGGAATAGATAGACTCATTGAATAGTTTGGGTTGGAAGGGACCCTAAAGCCCATCCAGTTCCACCCCTGCCATGGGCAGGGACACCTTCCATAGCCCAGGTTGCTCCAAGCCCTGTCCAGCCTGGCCTTGGACACTTCCAGGGATCCAGGGGCAGCTCCAGCTTCTCTGGGCACCCTGTGCCAGGGCCTCACCACCCTCACAGGGAACAATTCTTTCTTAATCTAAAGCTGCCCTCCTTCAGCTTAAGGCCACTCCCTGTTTAGCAGGAAACAATGCAGCAAATAATACAATAGAATTTAGAAATAATTTTTCCAAATTCAGTATATTTCAAAGCACTTCAATTTTAAATCTATTAAAACAAAACAGAGAAAATGTGCATGAATGGAAGGGATTTCTAAGGTCTTCTTTGATCATCAACAACGGGTGAAAGTGATAGAATTAATAATGACTTAAAATTCCACTTTTTAGATGGAAGTGTAAAGTGGACCAAAGAGGACTGAGTGATCAAGCAACACCTTGGTGGACCTGGCCAAGGTTCACAGGGCACAGTCACCGCTGTTTCAACACCCATCCTTTCAAAACCAAGAGCCTGTAAGTGAAAGTGGTACACGTGTAAATCTTCACGAGGTACTTGCGGAGAATGAAAGTGTTTTGTGGTCACACCTGCTGAATCAAACACCTCGAGGAAGGCGTATTCCCACAGAAGCATCCCCCTCCGCCGCCACAGCAAGGGGTTTTTAAAGCAAGGGATATTTTAATGCAAATTCCATTTATTTGATTACTCTTTTCTGCCACATCAGTCGCTCCCTCCGGCTCATGCCAAGCTCTCCCCACGGCAGCGCCCGGGGCTCCTCCGTCCCCCCGGCCCGGTCACCGCAGCGCCCAGAGTGACGGAGCCGCTGTCCCCTCTCCCAGCCGCCGTCCCCGTCTCACCCGCTGTCCCCCGCACACCCGCTGTCCCCCTCACAGCTGCTGTCCCCCAGAGCCCCGGCCGGCGCCTGGATCCTCCTTAAGAGGCGGTGGCGGCGCGGGCCCCTCCCCGCTCGGAGCGCGGAGTCGCCCGCGGCGGGAGCGGAGCGGGAGCGGAGCGCGACGCGCCCGGCGGAGCCCGGCAGCCGTAAGCGCGGGTGGGAGCGGGGCTCACCGGGGCTCTAAGCGGCTGCAGCGGCCGCAGGGCGGGCGAGGAGCGGCGTCGGGGCCGGCGCCGGGGCCGGTGCGGAGCCGCCCCCGCGTTGGGACAGGACGGTGCAGCCCGGGCCCGGCGGAGCCCCCGCGGGGAGCGGTCCCTGCACGGACACCCCCGGCCGCGCCCGCCCCGCGGAGAGCGCTCCGAGAGGTACGGGGGAGGCAGCGCGGGGAGCGGGGTGGGAGCGGGGCCGCGGGGTCCCTGCGGGGTCCCAGCTCCATCCCCAGCCGGGGGGTGAGTGCCCGACCCTGTCCCCGCGGCTGGCACGGGCACTGGCTCGGGTACCGGCACCGGCGGTGAAGCACTCGGCCGTGGGAGCTGTGGGGAAGTGCGGCAGGGCGGCTGCAGAGGGAACATTTCGCAAAATGCCTGCGAGAGCAGCTTTTCTCTTGGGTCTCATGCGAGAGAAATGCCTGTAAGAGTTCCTGGGCACGGCCTTTAGCAGGTTTCTGTTCACTTACATGGGTGTGATCCTGGACCAAAATCACGGAATGGTTTGGGTTGGAAAAGACCCTAAAGCCCATCCAGTCCCACCCACTACCATACGTAGAGACACCTTCCACTATCCCAGGCTGCTCCAAGCCCGGTGCAGCTGGCCTGGCACAGCCTGGTTTCCATGGGGTTCCCTCTTTGGGAGCAGGCTCGCACCCGTACAGGTGCACGGTGGTTTGCTCTGTCCTGCTGCCCCAGTGCAGGACCAGTTCCTGTGCTGGTGGCCGTGCTCCCCCCAGCAGCTCAGGGCTTTGCGCTCGGGTTTGTCCCCGTCCCTGCGGAGCTGGAGCTGCTGGGGCTGGGTGCCTTTGCTTTGGGGAAAAATCCCTTCCTGAACTCAGCCGCCTGAACTGCTGAGTGTGGAATTTCCCATGTGGATGACGGAATGCAGACTCCGGTTAAAGCTCCAGCCCCAAGGGAGGAGCAGTGCCGTGGGTAGGACCTGTAGCCGCAGTGGATGTTCCTGGCAGAAGATGCTGTTCTGTACCTCAGTAGGGTGAGATGCACGTGAAGCTACTGATGCATGGGATCAGCAGCTTTGTGGTTACCAAGAGTTGTTCAGCCTGCTGAGGATTCCAGACAGAAAGCATGAATCTAAAACTGACGTGCTTATTTTATTTTCATTTTGTTAGTGAGAGGTTTTCAACATAACAGTGTAGAGATGAATGCTCTTCTAGCACTGTTGTGTCTCCAAATCTTCACGTTGGCCCTGTCCACCTTTTTGCACTCTCTTGTTCCCCTATGGCAGGGATCCATAACAAAAGAGAAATGAAAATATTGATTTATGTTTGAATCACATAAATTAATCTCTTCCTGCATGGCCCGTCAATCTGCAGTGGAAAAGCACCAGTTTGACTCTTGGCATTAAGCACTGTTTATGACATGTTTTTCTTGAAAAAAAATTAGAAAAAAAGCCAAAAAAAAAAAANTCCAATACTGCTGCATCACTAGGGTTGCATACTTGATTTCATCTTAACTTGAATATGTTCCATTGAACATTGTTTTCATGAGCGTAATTTTCATGCCACTTAGACTAGGTTACTTTTGCCAGTTGGCCGAAACCAGCTAGAATGGGAAATATTTCAGGTTTTATCATAGTTTTTCCCTTCAGTTCATGAATTTTCATCCTACAAAGGGGAAAAATCACGAGCGTGGGGTGAGCACTGAGTATTTCCCTCAGAGGTATTCCTGCAAAGCCATTGAGCAAACTTCACTGACACTTTGGATAACCTCAGTTCTTCCTGACAATGCTGGCTGAACCCAGTGCAATGCAGAAATGACCTTCTGGGTGCACATTGCTGCAGGAATAATGGGAATGGCTCTGTTGGAGTGTTTGAATTGATGTGCAATATCCAGGAATGTGGCAACCTCGGTGACTTCCATGTAGGTTGGAACAGGACAGTGTTGGCAGGGGAACTGGAGACTTGGGAACTGTGAATTCGAATCACATGAAGTTAATTGAATGGCTTGGGATGGAAAACACCAGGGATAGCAGCAAGTAGCATTCAGAGAAGGAGGTGTCTCCCCCTTGTACCCAGAAGTTCAAATGTATGAAAACTGACTACAAAATACAAGAAAATACTTAATTTTCCATGGAAAATTTCTAGCTCAAGAGGTAAAAGCTCAGAGTGTGGTATGGCCTGTGGTGAATGTGGAGCTGAGAGCTTAAATTCCAATTTACTTTTTACCTGACACATAACACTGTTGTGGAGCTGAGTCTCCCTATCCTTCAGGCATGTATCTTCCATATCTTAGGAAGGGGAGTGACCTTGAGGGAGCAAAATTGAATTCTTAACTAATTGTTTAGTTGACACTGATGGGCAAGTACGTGTCAAAAATATTGGTGCCTTACAGTCTGGACATGATTTAAGCAATAAAAGCAGGTCCTTCCCTACAGCTCTGGCTCAGCTAGGGATTCAGCTTCCAGTTAAAGCCTGGGGGCCACTCATGGGACACACTTTTAAACTGAGTTTGCAACTGGTCTGGTTTTATTTAATTTGTCTCTTTCTAAAAAGAAGCTCCACATAATTTGTGGAAGAATTTGTCTTTGATTTGATGGGCAGGGGCAGCAGGATTTTGCTGTGAGGTGATGAACTCTTGTCTGGGTTTGCTGTGGCACTGTGATAGAACTGTGTCTTTCTCAGTAGTCTGAAAAACAAATCCCAGAACCTGGCTTGGTAATGGAAATTACCTCATCACTGCCCTAGGTTATAATAACGTGATGTAGTAACAGAATACTTTCAAAAGAATTCTTCCTTTTTTTAAAAAGAAGAAAAGCAGCCCCTCACCACCTTGGTATTCAGACTTTCCTGAGGATTTTCATTTACTGTTTACCTCAGAGAGATGACCCAAATTTCCTGACTGTACCAATTTCCAGTAGCCTGTGTGTCAACGTCTGGAGCAGAGTTACTCAGCCCATGAGGCAGGGATGGGAGGTGGGCTCTAGGACAGGGGAAAGTGGTCCCCAAAGCAGGACCAAACTGACCACCAAAAGCTGCCAATATTTTCTTTTATTTTTTAAACAGATCATGAAGAAAGCAAAAGAAACTAGTGAACATTTAAACTAATTTTTTTAAGTGAAAAAGGTTGTGGCGGTACTGCAAGTGAGAATTCATGGACTTTTTAAAGAAATATCAATTAGTTCTCCAGTTTGAACATATTGTGGAGGTGTCCAAAGCCAGGTTGGACTGGGTTTGGAGCAGCCTGGGCTGGTGGGAGGTGTCCCTGCCTATGGCAGGGGTGGCACTGGGTGGGCTTTAAGGGTCCTTTCCAACCCAAATTGCTCTGGGCTTCTGTGGTATTATATAGAATGACACAGTTTCTGTAAAAAGTAAGCCAACAGTGTTGGTGAGGGGAAAATAATCAGCCATATATTGGTAGATGTACAGATTTGATTGATTTTCTCACAGGTTCATTGGGGGCTGTCAGCAGTGGTGCTTCTTCAGCCTGTGCTGGTCCTGTCTCAGCTGGCAGCTGTGGCAGGGGACACAGAATGTTCTCCTCTCCCAGAGAGTGGGTTGTGGGGATGACACTTCCATCTCAGCTCATGCTTCTGCTGTGGGCTGGTAATTCCAAGACTCTCAGCACATGTAGAGAAGGATGTTTTTGGGATCTGTTTTTGGGATGTTTTTGGACTGACAAAACAGCCAGAGTAGGAGTCAGTGTGGGAGTGTCCCAGACTCTTTAAGTGATCCCTGGAGGAAAAACAGGTGCTTCCATGATGAAGTCCATGTGATTCCAAACAGATAGCCCTCAGAGCACAGAGATGATGTGCTGGGAGTGCCTTTGCTCTGTGCAAGGGGCCCAGTCTCTGGGGTTGGTGCTGGAGCTGGGCTGAGCCGTGCCTGTGGTGTCTCTGAGCACTGGGCTGCTGGCCAGGCTGCACAGCTCTGCTGCCAAGCCCTCTTTGATTGTGATGGTTCATCTCCTTCCACATGAGTGCTAGCACTGGTAACTTGGAGAGAAAGATACAGAGCTGCTTTTCCTCCTGACAGCAACATTTCTTCAGCTTAGGATGCTGAAAGCGTATTTTTAAAAATACGGCTAAGCCTGCGAACAAAAATTTTTGTCTTTCCATCTTTCCAGCTTCCCTAAATATGCAAGTTTAGAAAGGAGACACAAAATACAGAGTCAAAAACTTCCACATACACAAGTTCTGAACTATTAGATGTATCAATCACATCTGTGTTTTTTTGTGGTTACCTGATAGTAAAGCTGTTGAACTGACTCACCCTTGATATTCATCTGGTATTTTCCTTAGAATTATTTCAGTACAAATCAGTAAGACTCTAATTTCTTTTCCTACTAGTATTATCAGTGCTCATATCCTTTGCCAAGATCTGTAGGAATGTGCACTTCTATCATAAATTATCCTTTTATATTTACTGGGATTATAAAAGTCATTATTTATGCACACACAGAGATCTTATAATAAGATCTGTACAAATGTGTATTTCTTGCAGTAAGCAGCAGTCCCAGCCCCCAAGGGATTGCATTTTATTAAACATACATGAAGGACAGAACTGATAAGGGCAATGTTGGGATAAATGGAGCTGATGGAGTAAGAACTGGATGCACTTGTCCAGGCTGTCTCATCCCATCTGCTCCGTGGCCTTGGCCAGACCATTAAATAGAAAGATTTAGCCTTACAGGTTTGGTGTGAAGTTAGTTTTGATTTGGTGGTGCTTCCCCAGCCCTGCCAATTACCATGTCTGTTTCTTAAGGGTAGAGAATATAAATATAAATATAACTATAAATATAAATATAAATATAGTATTTAATTACTAAAACTGTGTTTCTCATGCATTTAACTTACTGCACTGTCAAGTGGATGCTAAATATAAATGCTCCCCAGGCAGAGGTTTCTTTCTGTCCCATCTCAGGGGAAAGCAAACAGCACCTGTGGATGATTGCACTGAGCAGGGAGCAGCTCTGGCTGTGGCATGCACTGTCACTTTGCATGCTCCATCCCAAAAACAGTGCCTTTGGACCTCACATGCAAAACTGGAGCTCTATGCAAAGCCAGCAGCTGCTGCCTGGTCTGGCAGTCCTGGAAGAAACAACATAAAAATACATATTGGGGAGAAGGTGGTTGTAGACCTGTGGAATGTGACTAAACTTTCTGGTTGATCCTCTTGTGTTCTGTTTTTCAAAACTAGCCTATAATGGAGAATTTAAAAAGACTTTTGAAGCACATCTTAATTTGTCCTTAATTTGGTCAATATGGGTGTGTGTTGAAGCAAACATTGCAATAGTGGCCATCTCTTGTCCTAGGCAATTCCTATAAAATACAGAACTAACTATTCATGTGCTGCTGTTCTGTTTGAATCCTTTTCCTCCTTAATCCAAGCAGAATGGATGAGTTTCTAACCACAGCACTGAGTGTAACACCCCTTTATCTCCTGATAAAGGCAGGACTCTGTAATTTTCACAAACCTGGTGGTTTTGCACTGTTGTATTATGAAGAAAAAGTAGTTTTCCCTGTGTCACCAAAGCCCTACAGCTGTGACTTAAGGGCAGTGCTGGTGAAAAACCTGACACAAGTGGGAACAGGAGCTTGTACAGCATCTGAGAAGAGCGTGCAGGGAAGCAGGTCCTGGCTTTCCCTAAATCCAGAGTATTTTTATGGGTGTGTGTTTGTTTCAGTGATGATACTCTCAGACTCCCCGCTTTTCCCAGGCACTGGAAGGTTCATGTAGGGAGCTGCTGTGAAGCCTGTGCTGATGGTAATGAGAACCAGCTCTTTGTTAATGGCAAAGCCTGTCAACATCTTGCATTTTTCTGGCATTTTCCACTTGGAATAGCACATGTCCACACAGGCTTTCTTGGTGAGTGATTGCATTCAGCTGGGGCATGCTTCCAAGTGTTATTTTGCTTTTTATACTTAAATTCCTTTTTCCAAGAATCCCAAATTGAATATCTCAGTGTGTTATTCAGTGAGCTCTTCAACTCCCCTGTGGCCTGGAGAACACAGGTTAAATTTTTATAAAGGAGTTTTTGATATAGAGAAAATGATACTGGATATTAGGAAGAAATCCTTCTTTGTGAGGGTGGAAAGGCCCTGGCACAGGGTGCCCAGAGAAGCTGTGGCTGCCCCTGGATCCCTGGAAGTGTCCAAAGCCAGGTTGAACAGGGCTTGGAGCAACCTGGGACAGTGGGAGATGTTCCTGCCCATGGCACAGGGTGGCACTGGATGGGCTTTAAGGTCACTTCAAACCTTGTACAATTCTGTGAAATTAAATAGCTTCTTGTGAGGCATTAAGTCAAATCTGAACAAAATCACCACCTGAAAGGAATGGTGTGGGCAGGGCAAGGTCTTCCTCCCCCAGCTGAGTGACCTTTCCTGGGCTCTTAGTGGCTGTTTTCATTTAAGTGCTGTTTTGAGTATAAGTGGGGTCAAACTCTCCCCCAAAGAGTTTTATTTAAACTGATATACTTCTCTTCTGATAACTTCGTGCTTCGACGAATTGATATTTTCTTTATAAAAAGCCTTCTTGAAAAGTGGACAAACACCTGCACTGTGTAATCTCTGCCCTGTAACGTGTCAGTCATTTCCCTTTCACCACAGAGCCAACACATTCATGGGTGTTTAATATGCTGGGAGAGAGTTTGAGCTGGCAAGGGAGGGAGTAAGCCCTCAGTTTCTTAAGAAATAGTTAAATTAGAAGCTTAGGTAGTTTGGTAAGAGAGTAGTCATAGTTCATTTAAGTTTCCTGAGCCAATCCTCTGTGCCTCAGAGAGGAGCATGAAAGTCCCCCTTGTGTCCCAGATTTTGCAAAGCTCTTTTAACAAGGGGTTATGTAAATTTGGGGTTTCTTCCTCCCTTTGATTGCTGTCCTTTTACTTTTGAAGTCATTGTTTGTGGCTCCTTAGTGACTGAGAGTTAGTGTATCACACTCCTGAAGCCCATGTTTAAGTTGCTGCGTTTTTATGGGTTTTGTTACTTCAGTGGGTTTTTTCTGCTTTGTGTAACCACTGATGGAATTAACCTCCTGGTACGGGTAGAATCACATTACAATAAAGAGAAATTTACTTTTTTTTTTTTTTGCTTATGATAGAGAAAATTTTTCCAGATTTGTATAAAGACGTTATTTTCAGTCTTAATCCCTCTCCAAAGCCTTAGCTGGGAATATTGGGCATTTGTTTGACTCTGCAGCCAAGGGTTGTATACAAGACAAAGATCACTGTTATGGAAGTACTTGTCCTCACAAAAATATAATGTATGTGTTGGGCATGTCTATGTTTGTCTTTGTGTCTGTGTGTAAAACATATATTTATGTTACTTACTCAGACTCCAGCTTGTCAATAGCCACGAAATATTTCTGTATGAATTTTACTCTCAGCATTTAAAGAGGCTGAAAAATGTCAGCGTCAGAAGTTTGTTCATGACTACTTTTACTAGAAAGTCCAGACAGATTTCCTTGAGTCACTCTAACTTTGTCATGCTTTAAGTGCTGTGATCACAGAGACCAAAGGAAGTGCTGCACAATTGTCCCCTTGGCTGCAGACGGTGACCAGAGCTCGTGTTTGGAGTGAGGAGCCCAAAACCAGAAAGTTGAGTCACATTGTGCAGACATGACGAGTGGGAGATGACAAAATGCACCTTGTGTGTGCAACCCTTCCTCCAGCCTGGCAGTGCCAGCAGCCTGGCTGGGGCTACAGACTGTGCCAAAGTGCCAGGAAATCCCCAAAATTGATGCCAATTGAACTGAAAAAGAATGAAAAATATATTGAAAGGCAATATTGACCTTATGTTCAGCATGTTTTACATGCATTACCTGACCAGAAGCTAGCTGTTAAGTTTTACCAGCTTGTTCCATTTTTAGCTGGTTTTTGTTTTGTTTTGTTTTTGTGTGAAACCACTGCATAACTGTAGTGCAGAAGGACTGTCAGCTGCCTCAGTTGAAGCCTGAGTGCATCAGGCACCTTTGCATGCACGTTCCCCCCAAATCCCATAAATACTTAAATAAAAGCTCATTCTAATGTTTTCCCTAGAGTTTTTGTTTCTAAACCATTCCTACTTTACAGCAGGGGAGCAAAAGAAGGGGAATGAAGGCATGGATAAGTTAAAGATATGTAAGAACCAAACCCTCATGATTTTAATAGAATCTTTAAAAGGCGTTTGCTCAGAAATACTGAGAAGTTGGCTGAGCTCAGTGCTGTCCCCAGGGAACAGGGATGGATTTGGAATGAGATTTTTTGGAGGCTGATCCTAGAGCTGTAAATCATGCAGCAACATTTATTTCCACGATACCAGTGAGGCTTCTGGTAGGGGGATCCTGAGGTTTTGGCAGGCAGCAGCTCTTGACCACAGTGCAGCAGAGCAAGTGGAAAGTTTTGCCAATGCTCCAGGTAAGAATGAAAGGCAGGGGAGGTTTTTTCCTTCCTTTCCCCCCTTCACATGAGCTTTAAATTAATATAGTCAACAAAAAGCTCTGCCCAGTCAGGTGTTGCACTTGAGATGTCTATCATTTAATTTTAGGAGTTCTTGCATAAGTGTTTGCATTCCTGGCAGGACTTTGGAAGCTGCCACTGGCAGTGAGTTTTTCCATTTCAGAGAGCCTGGCTCTGGGTACTTAGGGCACCCAATATCCAAAAATTCAAAAGTGAGCCTTAAGCTGGGCTTCCAAAAGTGAAAATAACTTAAACAAATAACTGTCAAACATCCCTGGAAGTGTCCAAGGCCAGGTTGGACAGGGCTTGGAGCAATCTGGGATAGTAGGAGGTGTCCCTGCCCATGGCAGGGGGTGGCACTGGATTAGATTCAAGATGTCTTCCAACCCACATCATTCCAGGATTATATGATTGAAAGTTTATTTGTGGAATAACTAGGTTCCCAATTCCTATTGTATAGAAATGTTGGGCATTTTTCCATCTGCTTTTCCTGATTACCTGCAGAGGTGATCATAAAGTGACACAAATAATAGGTGGACTTGCATAGTGCATTCTAATTGTTTTGGGTCTATATCCTAATAATTGTTTTTCATGGAACTTCCATCAGATTTTTCACATTCCTCTTTGTTTCTTGGCTTTCTTGCTGGAAAACAAGTGAGCTACTTCCCACATCAGCCTGACCCACGCAGTGGGGATTACTGGTCAGCTGCCTGAGGTTTTTTGACCAATTTTGACTCTGTCATCTAAACTCTCTGCCTTGTGGCTTTGATTTCTGTAGCAAAGGATAGGGATTGTTGCCATTTTTAAAGAGTAGTATTGTCATCTCTCAGCTGAGTTTGTTGTTCCTTCTCAAGGCTGTTTTTTATTTCCAGTGCAATTTCAGTTGAAATAAAATATGATGTAGAAGAACAGTCATTTAAAGGTATTAACTCAAGGAGCTCTTTTTTTCCTTGAATAAATTAACTCCTTACTTTGAATTTACTCAGTTCCACTTTGAAATCCTCCTGTGAGTTTGCCATATGGCAAGTTCACATATGGTGACATGGGTTTTTCTCATAAGCTCACAGGCCGTTGCAGCAAGTGGTTCTTGTTAAGTCTCCTTTTTGTAAGCAGGACAATTGTAACACAAACCATTGTGCCCTGAATCAGTTGCCTCTTCCTCAGACCTGCAGATGCTGTCTGTGGGGAAACTGCAGCACTTGGAACTTCCATGGCCAATGTGACACAGGTGTGGGTATTCAGGCAGAGATGCTTCCAGCCTCTTGAATATTCCCATTGGAGAGGCCATTCCTTGCAGAATATAAGATAGGGAGGATGTTTTGAATCCAGCCTAATTCAAGTTTATTAAAGGACCATGTTTGATGCCCTTGACTCACCAAGCCTTGCCTCCTGTATCATGGAGTGTATCTGTGGCCTGATAATTCTGCAACTTCTGTCTTCCTCACTTTTGGCCTCTAAAGTAGACTTCAGCACTAGAAAAGGAGAAACTTTACACTAGTGGTGATTGTTGGGACTTTTCCAGAGTTTCAGCTCTGCTAGAGTGTTTACAGCCTTCCTTCCACTGTTGCTGTGTCACCTGTACTTCAAGTAATTGGTTACAGGCCAACAAGTCATCTTTAAAAAAAGATTCACTATCTTTTTATCTATTACCTCCCCTACAGCAGGAAGTCAAATCTTAAAATCTCCTGTCTAACTATGCTGTGTCAACTTCCTTGACAAACTTCACCCCACAGTGTCCTCCAAAAATGTGGCACAAAGGTTGAACTTTTTGCCCTTCTGCTGAGAATCCTTCCTCCCACCCTTGCTTCCTGAGCAAGGCATGGGGAGAGCAGTCATAGAACTACAGAATCATTGGGGTTGGAAAAAGCCTGTGTCTGATCCTCACCTTGGCACCAGCCCAGAGCACCTTCTTGGACACCTCCAGGGATGGGGACTCCACTATGGGCAGTCTGTTCCAATGTCTGACAACCTTTTCCATGAAGAAATTCCTCCTGATATCCAACCTCACAGCTTGAGGCTGTTTCCCCTCCTCCTGTCCCTGTTCCCTGGAAGCAGAGCCCGACCCCCCCGGCTGTCCCCTCCTGTCAGGAGCTGTGCAGAGCCACAAGGTCCCCCCTGAGCCTCCTTTTCTCCAGGCTGAGCCCCTTTCCAGCTCCCTCAGCCACTCCTGGTGCTCCGGCCCCATTCCCAGCCCCGTTCCCTGCCCTGGACACGCTCCAGCCCCTCGAGGTCTGTCTGGCCACGAGGGCCCAGAACTGGACACAGCACTCGAGGTCCCTCAGCAGTGCCAGCACAGGGCACAGCCCCTGCCCTGGGGCTGTGGCCACACCAGGGCTGGCACAGCCCAGGGGCCATTGGCCTCTGGCCCACCTGGGCACACCTGGGCTCATTTTCAAGTTCTGTCCCCACCACCCCCAGCTTTCCAGCCATTCTTCCCCTCAGCCTGGAGCTGCAGGGGTTGGGGTGACCCAAGGCTGGGACGCAGCACTTGTCCTTGTTGACCCTCATCCCTTTGGCCTTGGCCCATGGCTCCACTTGGCACATCAGCAGAGCATCTACTTTCCCATTTGTGGTGGAAGTGGAGTGGTGGGTGCTCTACACAGAGTCAGAGGTAACCCTTCCTCCTTGTGTGGGAAGCCCTAAATTAAGAAATAACATTACAGTGATTTTCCAGGATGCTAGACAAAGTCATGTAGAAACAGAGTATTTGTTGTTTCTGTTATACAATCACAGGATCAATCTAACCAAATAAACTGCTGTAATCTGATTTGATAGAAATGGAGGGTGACATTCATACAAAAAGCCTGAGTCATTACTTAGCTTATTCTTTACCCCTTACTCTTCTCTTAATAGATTGAAAGTTAATGACTGTGCTGGTGAGTCACACTTATTATATTTAAAGTTGTTCGTGTCTTTGATTTTTTAAGAAGAATTGGACAGCTTGATATAAACAACTTCCCTCTAACGATTTTTCTTGCACTTGTGAGGATGTAGTCTGGCAATGATATTTATATTGTGCTGTGTTTACTCATTTTCAGAGCTTTTCCACTTGGTGAGACTAACTCCAGAGTAAGCTTGTACTCAGCATGGGAAAAATCTCATTATTCTTATTATCTTTTGACATATCCTGTACAACTGAATTATCAGTAGGAATGTACTGAGAATGAAAATGTTCCAGTAATAATCTCTGTCCATGTGTGTGTGTGTGTAGCTTCTTTTTGTGAGTGATAGTTGGTCTTGCAAGACAATAATCCCTTCTCCACTTCAGTCTGTCACCTCAAGTGAGCAAGAGCTGAGATCACAGAAGACTATTGACTCAAGGAGTGATCCAGCAAGCTGTCCACTGATAGCTTGGTGCTGGTGGTGTCTGCAACTGTGCCTAGCAATGAGACCCCCTTGTCCTGACAGAAATAGAGTTTACTTTTGGGTGAAAGTGAGATTTAGGCACTTAGGGAAAGGTCGGCTCTCCATGACAAGGCTGAGATTTATGGCACTTGGAGAGAGGGAAAGGCTAGCTCTCCATGACAGGGCCAGGCTAAACCGTGGCCTGTTTGCTGTCTGATTTGTAAACTTGGACATTGACCAATAAAACAATGAGAATCAGAGGGCCGTGGAATGATTTTGGTTGGAAGGGACCTTAATGCCCATCCAGTGCCACCCCCTGCCATGGGCAGGGATACTTTCCCAGGTTGCTCCAAGCCCCAGCCAACCTGGCCTTGGACACTTCCAGGGATCCAGGGGCAGCCACAGTTTCTCTGGGCACCCTGTGCCAGGGCCTGCCCACCCTCACAGGGAAGAATATCCTCTGTGTGTCCAACCTAAGTTTCCCCTCAGTCAGTTTGAAGCCATTCCCCCTTGTTGTGTCACTACCATTCCTGATGCAGAGCCTCCCTTCCTTGTAGGTCCTTTCACATCCTGAAAGGCTGCTGGAAGGTCTCCACACAACCCTCTGTTCTCCAGTTAACTTAATCTCTTCTTGGATTACCTGTAACATACAGTTAAACAGTATGGTTAATGTTGGTGAGGTTCTCTTCCTTTAGGAAGGAATGCTGTCAGCCCCAGCAGCAGCCCAGTCACAGATAGTGTGGCACCACCAGGTATCAGGGAAACAAAACAATCTCTGTGGGTAATATCAGAGTGTCCTTGAAGATGTTTTTAGAGGCACTGCTTGCCCTTCATCTACCAAGGGCGGGGCTCACAAACTCCAGCTCAAGCGCAGGATTTTGTGTGTGCTTGTGATACAGCCCTGAATTCGTTACCATCAGCCTGGGGAAGAGGAGGCTGAGGCCAGAGCTCACCGGGGCTGCAGCTCCTCCGGAGGGGCAGCTCCAATCTCTGCTCCCTGGGAATGGCTAGAGCTGGGCCTAAGGAGCATTTTCCTTGATACCAGGAAAAGGTTCTTCCCCAGAGGGTGCTGGCACTGCCCAGGCTCCCCAGGGAATGGGCACGGCCCCAAGGCTGCCAGAGCCCCAGGAGGGTTTGAACAATGCTCTCAGGGATGCACACAGAGGGATTGTTGGGGTGTCAGTACAGGGCCAGGAGTCAGACTGGATGATCCTTGGGGGTTCCTTCCCACTCAGGACATTCCGTGAAGACTTTTCCGTTAGGCCGTGTGGGATGGACAGTATGTCAGGGAAGTGTTAAGCAAGATAATTTTGGGATCACAGCTCTATTTGCTGCAGATGTTTGCAGTAAACATTCTTCAAGACTTTCTTCATGGCCCCTGATGAGTGTAATCAGGATTTCCTGGTAGTGCTGTATTTGGCTCCTCTGCCACACTACGATTTTTAGATCTAGAAATCTCTTTGTGTGCTTTACCCAAACTCCATGGGTAATGTAGTGTGAGCTGCCAGAGGGTGTGGTGTAATTAACTGATTTGAATTAAATCCACTGTAAGGGATTAAGTATTCGAGTCACTTAAACGTCTGCTTTCTCTTGAGATGTCCTGCTGGCTCTGGGAAGAGCACAGATAGCTGTCCCTGTGCCAGCCCTGGGCCCTTGAAATGGCACCAGGCCCTGTGCTTGGGTACCTGCCTGTGTTTATCACATCCTGAGAGACTCTGCTTAACACAGCGAGCCAGGAGCTCCCATTTGGAGTAACATGGCGTGGGCAGGGCTGGGGTGTGCAGTGCTGGTGGTTGGGGCCGTGTGGGAACCCGGGATCCCAGGCTTTGTGTAGGAGGTCTCCTTGCTCCCTGTCCCCGCTGAGAGCCGGGCCCGTCGCCCGCGCTCTGCGCGCGTGTTGGGACGCAGTTGTTGATGACGTGGTTGCATTTTTGTCCATCTGCACGATCCTTGCCTCATCCAACATGGAGGGCAGACGGCGCCTGGGGACTCCTCCTGGCCCCGGAGCCAAAGAGACTCTTGTCTGCAGCATCACAAATGCGCTTCCTGCAGATGTTGAAACAAATGAGGCGGGGGGTTGTAGGGAGAGAGCATGATCTCATGTCTGAGCCGGTTAAGGGATCATCTGGGGAACTGGAACTCTGCCTTTAGGATGCAGGACATTAACTCGAACCAGGCTTTTCGTCCTGGGTCTAACCTGTTCTTTTATTTCCCCAGACAAAACCTTGGCTTGGTTTTGTGTATCCTCTCAAAGTGAGCGTGGTAGTTGGCTGTGCACTTAGGGGAAATGAGTATTTTCTGGTTTTACAAATTTCCTCTCTGTTACGGTGATTGGGTAGCTCCTGCTGTTCCCTTTCCTGGATTGCCTTCCAAGATGGCAGCAGTTCCTCCAGAAATGATATAGCTGGGCATGTTTACCATGATTCTCTAATGCTGACGTCTTTCTTATTCACACTTCCTCAGATAAAAATGAATAAATAAACCCAGAGCGCTTCCTAGCCTCAAACAATTGTTAGGGCTGACAGGAAAGGATGGTCAGGCATGACCAGGGAAGTGATGGAATCGCTGTCTCTGGAAGCGTTCAGAAAATGTGTGGGATATGGTGCTTTGGGACATGGTTTAGTGAGGGACCTGGCAGTGCTGGATTAATGGTTGGACTTGATGATCTTGGAGGGCTTATCCAGCCTTAATGATTCAGTGATTAAAGAAAGGACATTGTAATGTTCTAGTGATCATAATGAAACTAAATTTTTATTGTCCAGTGAATGAGAAAGGACACTGTAATATTCTAGTGATCATAATGAAACTAAATTTTTATTGTCCAGTGAATAAAAAAAGAACATTGTAATGTTCTAGCTATCATAAGGAAACTAAATTTTATTGTCATGCCTTCGTGTAGTTGCTCAAGAGCAAAGGTTTGGGAGTGACGTGTATCATCATTTAGGGCTTATCCTGCTGTTTCAGAATTGAGCATTAGGAATCATTCCCTTGAGACCAAACTCCAAATGGTGCTCCACTTCCTTTCACTTTGAAATTTCTGCTGATGGTTCAGGTCTGACGATGATCCAGCCAGATCTGAGAACTGATCCTGTCCAGCAGTTCCCAGTGTTTTTTAGAGATGCAGAAAGGAATAACCTCTGGCACTTTGGTGGTTGAAAACAGTTCTGACTTTGAAGACCTCTGGTGGCCACTGATCTTCACAGAGTGCTCAGAAAGCAGTGGCCTATGGAGAGGCTGTGGAAGAGCCATGAAGTCCTGGTTTGCAGTTTGCTCCTCCAAGCCTCTGGAACATCTCCAGCCATCTGGGGTTGGCCGGGAGGTTACATACAGCTCCACCTGGAATTCCCTGCCTGGATTTACAGAGGGCAGTATTGCTGCTCCTGCAGAGCTCACAATCATAACTAGGACTGTAATGTGTGGAAGCATAAATACTACAATATATTTACAGGATAAATTTAATTCCTCTTTTCTTTGTTTATCTGTAGAGCTGCTATAAACACTGGGATGATTGGAATTTAAGATACTTGATTCCTGCTCTTACCCTGAGGTAGAGGAAATAAGCACGAGAAATTTCTCCAGCTCAGGCAGGTAAATACCTATATCTCCATAGCTTATAGTGAAAATAAGTTCTTGGTAAACAAATGAATTGTGGAAACATTCCTAAAGAGTAGGAACTTATTTGCTCTGTAAATATAATTTAAAAGGAGCAGATTAATTTTAATTATATCTTCTTTTTTATTTATTAGTTGAAGGACATTTCATACTGAACTCTGCTCTGAAAAAAGGGGAAGCCTCTCCTGTGTGGGACTGAAATAGATACTTGGCAGTTGCCTTGAATAAACTAAGGCAAAAATGTCTATCATAGATCCTTATCAACACATTGTGGTAAGTAGCACTGAATCTTATATATATACCATCTTCTCTGATATATATATATACAGAGAATATATATATATATATATATAAAGTGATTGTACTGTCTTGTATAATCACTTCCCTGCTGGAAGTTACTCTAAATAAGCACATAAATTGGAGTCCTTACTGTTTCCTTCAAGAAATAGTAGATGTGTCTAGCTTTCTTCCTTACAGTGCAGTTTTTGGGGGAAGGAGGGGGTTGTACTCTTTTCCTTTTCATTAGTATGAATGGAGGGATAAGTTGACAATTTGGGATATTTAGATCTTAAACTGGTGTATATCACTAATGTTGGTTCAAAGAGAATCCTCAAAATATATGGTGCAAAGTGTGAGTGAGATGATCTGTGCCACTCAGCATCACACTGTGCCCCTGCTCCCTTCCTCCTGCTTTACTCCAGTGTTCTTGCTGCATCCTTGTCCCAGCTGTCACACCCTTGGGATGGCAGTGAGCCAATGGATCCTGCTGAATGAGCAAAAAACCGGTTCAATACAAAAATAGGCAAAAATTTCTTAGGGAGAAATCCTTCCCTGTGAAGGTGGGGAGGCCCTGGCACAGGGTGCCCAGAGAAGCTGTGGCTGCCCCTGGATCCCTGGAAGTGTCCAAGGCCAGGTTGGACAGGGCTTGGAGCAACCTGGGCTAGTGGAAGGTGTCCCTGCCCATGGCAGGGGGGGGGACTGGATGGGCTTTAAGGTCCCTTCCGACACAAACCATTCTGGTATTCCATGGGAAGGTTAGAAAATCCCTTCTGTGCTGTTGGAGGGGGCCCAATGGGAGGGTGAGCTCAGCCCGTGGAAGTGTAGAAGTAGGAATGAGGGAAGGAGGAGGAAAATGGGAGCAGAACTGCCCTTTGTGAGGCGAGCCTGTGGCTCAGCAGCCTCAGAACGCAGCTGTGCTGGAAGTGAGTTTGCAAAGCAAACACTGGAATGGCAATTCCTGCCCAAGCCAAAATCTGGAGCCACACTGGGTGTGTCCCTATCAGGGGCTTCTCGTAACAGCCCTGGGCTGACGGCAGCAGCAGTGAGGTGTCCCCAGAGATAGCTGCCACACACTTGTCACAATGTTTTACTTTTAGGTGGCTAAAAATACTCCCTGTGCTTCCTAGAAGCGATCTCTTATCAACCCTGTGGTTTGTGCCCCATGCACTCACATCCTCCACACCAGTGTGCAGCCAGCAGATGTCAAACTGGCTTTTAATCCCTCCCCAGTCCTGTGAGCTGCTGCGAGGGAGGACAAACCTCAGGGTGATGTCTGTGTTAAAACAATACTTCATTTCTTTCGGCATCAGTGCCCTCTCCTGGATGGATTGCTTGGAATGATCTGTACCTTTATGGGAGACGTCTCTGAGGCACTCGGTTATATTTTATAAAATCACTTACATAAAAGGACTTTTTGATACCAATGATCAACAAAATGGAGCTGTCCTACATATATAATATAACAAATAAAAAAGTGTGTATAGTAAATATAGTTACAGCTCTCTGGGAATGCTGAACTGTTGCTGTGGGAATGTTGCTAATTCCAGAATCAACACTGCAAGAGCTAATCCTTTAATTGCTTGGAAAGTGAATGGAAATCTTTGAAGTTTTTTTAATTTGAAAACTGAAATCCCGTGGAAAGTTTTACTGAAATTTTGGGCAGTCATGGGCAGCAGGCTCACACCAATGCAAAAATCTTGGATTTAAATGATATTTGGTATTAGATTACTCAAATGGATTCTGCATTTTCTAGAAGTCCTTGTGCTGACTGTTGTGTTTTCTGATTTTTTTTCCTCATTTTCTGAAAGACTCTGAGGTATAAATTAAGATGTTAAGAAAGCTGCTGCAGGTGCAGACAGAACAGACTATTCCAAAAATGCAAAGAATTAAAGTATGTAATATGTCTCCGTTTACTTTGATATGGAGGATAAATATTATAACAATGGAAAAAAGCACTTCAAGATAAATTTTGTGTGTGGGCACAAAAGTTTGTCTTTATTGTAATACCCTGTGAAAGAAGAGCGTGGACTCCATGAAAATCAATTACTTATGTAAACAGGCAAATATTTTCATTTGTCCAGCTGCATTGTTAGCTCAAGTGTCCTTAGCACGAAGGAAGTAAACCCATTTAATACTCATGCAGTCTGCCCCATTGCCTGGCACACAGAATGCCAATGTGCTGGTGGAGCTCTGCTCCGTGACTCAGCATTGTGGGACATGCCAAATGTGATTTGGAGCACATGGAAATAAATCCCTGCCTTGCTGGGCATGTCCGGAAGGGCGGCAGACAAAACCTGCGGTGTTACGGGAGATCCTGGGGCTCTGTCCCAGCCCCTGGTGGGAAGGGGGTGGTGTTTGTGTGCTCACAGATGCAGGGACACCTCAAAGAGAGCAAAACAGATAATTAGGGAAATTTTACTGAGGGGAAGGAAAGCACTCAAAGGTGAGAGAGGAACAAAGGAGGCGGGGAGAGCTGAGGTGTGAAAACAGGAGATGCTGAACCATGGCTGTACAGTCATGGAAGACCTTGTGGATTGAGCAGTGAATGCTGTCCAGCCAAGTTTCCATAACTCAGAAAACCCATATGCAGACAGGGCATGGTGAAAACTTTCTGTTTTTTCTCCTTTCCTCTCTAAATTTACAGAGAAAGAGGAAGTGAAATGAAACATGTGTAAAACGAGGTCACTTTGGACAGTATATTTTAGTTTTTTTAAATCCATAGAATCCCAGAATGGATTGAGTTGGATGGGACCTTAAAGCCCATCTCACCTCACTGCCATGGGCAGGGACACCTTGGACTGGAGTTAATTGTGAGCTTTTGAAATTTGTAACCTGTCCTAGATTTTTAAAGGAATGTAGATGTTGCTCCTCTCAGTGTTGCAACTTTTAAGTGATTTATTTACCATCATCTGTTTTTCAGAAGTACTTGAGGAATTTGTACAGATTTTTATCAAGACTTAAGGTGAACATAAGTCGCTAGAGAAAATGCAGCTTAGTCACCTAAACTAGCAAAGGCTGGATTTGTAAAGGCATTCAGAGTCAATACATTTCTCATTGTGTTTTCAGGGGCCTTCACCAGAACTTCTTCAGAAAAACTAATAAAAAAAATGAAATTCTGAAATATGGACATTTAGGCCTTTAATCTCCTTAGAAACTGGACCCTAAGTGGAAAATTGCCCTAATTTCCGCTTGCACTTAATTTGCGTGAAAAGCATTTATTTTGGTGTAAGAAGAGATCTAGACCTTTGAGCTTCCTGTGTGTATCTGTGTATTTTTCTTTTTTCTTTTTTTTTACTAAGAGGGAGATTGTTTATTTCAGTAGTAGCAAATTTCTTCCAAGTGTATGACTATGTCCAAATATTAATGACTATGTATAATATTAATCCTCAGTGTGTTGTTTTGGGTGAGGCACAGGGAAAGAAGATACTGCTTTTCTGTTTTGCCAGGCCTCTGTGTTCTCACACGCCTTTCAGAGGCTCCCAGTCTTAAACCAGACTTAATTTTCCTGGCAGTACATCATCTGGAATGATGGGGGTTGCTGCTTAAGTCAACAAAAAGCAATTTTTGTGAAGGCATTAGTAAAACAGTTATCAAATTGCCATAGAAATAGTGGTGATCTCTATGCTGCTGGGAAGAGAGCAAACTGGTAAGTGGTGGCTTGGCCTTGCTTTGATGGCAGGCATATGAGTTTAGGCATATGGGAGATGGAAGCAAATTACTTTACAGGGTTCTTGTTGTCAGGGAGTATCGTGTAGTATCCTCCTTTTCCAGCCAGAGCCGTGGGACATCAGAGTTGCACATGAATTTCACCTATCAGCTGAGAACTAAACCCAGCATGCCCATGTCCCATCCTTGTCACATAATTATAACTCCACTGTTAAATGCTCAGCAATCTCTGATTTGTGGTCTCCAGCTCTTCCTTGACAGCTGACAAAAAGGAGGAGGGTGGTGTGTTTGTACTTTGGGCTGTTTCTTTTAATTACAAGGTTGGATATGACAAAGGAAATGCTTCAGTCTGTGTGAAGAAACTGAGGCCAGTTGTGAAACCAGCTTCATCAATCTGACATACTTGGGAGATAATAGAATAGGGAGTAATAAAGCAGCTTTGAACATTTTCAGACAGCAAACTGAAAATAGGGGGCAGCGAGGGCCCATGGTTTCTGGATAGTCACAGCTTGTAAAAGTTCTTGGGGCAGGGTAAATGACAGAGCTGAAGTGACTTCACACAGCTGTGTTCCTAGCCCTTCCCAGATACCCACGAAAATCCCCATTTACCCCACTGTGGAGGAAAACTCTGGACTTCTTTTTGCCCTGTGGCAGAAATTTGTTCAGGGAGAAGTCACATCCTCCTTCCTGCTCATCCATCTTGGAGGCTGCAGTGCAGAAGGTGATGGATGTCCCTCAGTCAGTGGGATGTCTTCATGTCAGCCCATGGAAGGCTGTTAAGTAGGTGTTGCTCCTTAGGAGCTCTGGGTTCCCACAGCTGAACCCTCTCTGCTCTGAGTCTGATGCTTTCGAGGTGAGCAACATCCCACTGGAAGTGTTGGGAAGATTCTGAATTCCCCTTTTCCTGTGGTTGCTGAACCACTTGCTGTGCCATGACGGGTCTGGTGCACCACGACTGGCATTGCCACAGTTTCCCCCTGCCTGCTCATTTGGTCTTGGATCCAGATAAATAACTCCTGTGGCTGCCAGGGGAAAATTCCAGAGCCAGGCAGACAGTCGTGGCCAGAGCCTGCAGCAGCTGGAGGCTGTGGGGTGATCACAGCCAGATGAAGCTGATAAACCCTGATAAACCCTGATAAACTCGATGTCTGGGTCAGGCAGTGGCTGCGTGAGGGCCACCCCTGGATTGCTGCAGGTGTTTTCTCCTGGAGCCTTTACCATGGGGATGTGGCCATGCCTTTGCACACCTCAGGCTCCTGCAGGAGCTGTGTTGGTGTTACTGGAGGTGCTTTTTAATCAGTCCTGACTCAAATGCCACTTAAACACTCACAAGTCACTTTGCTGTCTTTAGAAGATTAGTTTTGGCTTTTCTTTTTTTTTTTTNTTTTTGTTTTTTTTTTTTTTTTTTTTTTTTTTTTTGAGAAAATGGTATGTAATATTTAAGATACTACCTTTTTTCTTTTTGAGAAAATGGTATGTAACATTTAAGATATTACCTTTTTTCTTTATTTGTAGGAGAAGGATTCAGTTTGGCTCAGGTCTCTGGGTGTGAGCTGTAGACACAAAATAAGGAGGCTTGGCTGAAAGAACCAGTTCTGGGAAAAAAAAATAGGCAATCCAGATGAAAAAATAGCAGGAAAGCACCAGGCAGAGCCTGAATAAGCATGTCACATAGCAAGGGTATTGTCTATGATTTTAAATGAATTTCAGTGAATTTCCTGATGGTGGCCTTCTCCTTGGTTGTTTTGGTCCCAGTGACTGATAGGCTGTGTTTATTTTATTGTACTTTACGAGGTTGGTGGGTGGTGAGGAAAAGATAGAAAATATACAATTGTGTGAGACCTGATCCTGGCTTTAATACCTCACATTTCCTCCCAATCTCTGTGTCCCTGTAAAAGCAGTATTGGCTGCCCTGCAGTTTGCACTGGTGGTTCTCAGTGGTATCCAGCAGGTTGGTCAAACTCAGTGCTATGTAGATAAAGCAACAGTACAGCTGAGTTGATGACCTCTTTTTGATAAGGCTTTTGCTTTTTGTTTCTTAATTTCACATCTTTTCCTACTCCCCTGGTTTGTTGAGGACACACCTGCTCCTAGGCAGGCAGCTCCTGCTGTGTGTTTGGGCTTTGCAGGAAATGGGAACTTCTAGACAGTGAATCAAATTTGCTGGTGGCTGTTTTAACAGCTTGCTTTGCACCTTCCTTACATTGTCTTGAGGCTGCTTTCACACTGAATATTGATGTGTGCTAGAAGGTACAGCACTAACTCTACCCCTTGTGTGTGCAGTGTGCATTTATCTGGTCCAGAACACAGACTTTGAAGTAATTCCTGTCATTCTTTTTAGCAGGGGAAGGCAATTACCAAGAGAAGCTGTAAAAGAGCCCGTTTTTATTTTTCCCTTGCCCTACTCAGTAGTTCCTGCCCGACTAAATGCCTCAGAGCAGGTTCTGTGGTGAGGGGGAGTGTTGTTGCTTGAGATCAGTAGGTGTGGCTGCAGGAAAATCCAGCAGCCCCAGTGCAGGTACCTCTTGGTAAAGCTCCAGGGTGCAGTTCAGCCTTAGGATGCTCTATCCAGTATGAGTTTCCCTTACGTTTTGACTGGGTGATTTCTCTCTCTCTGTTTTTTGGACAAAATGAAACCTTATTTTGATAGATGGGTTTGTATTTTTTTTTTTTTNGAGCTTAATCACCTCTCCCTCTCTGACTTTCAGGTGGAACACCAGTACTCACACATATTCACTGTGACAGTAAGGAAAGCCACAAATGTCACCAAAGGAGCCATTGGTGACATGCGTGAGTATCTCTCTTTCTATTTTGCCTTTCTTTTATGAGCCTGTTGCCGTGGGCAGGGGGAGATGGTGACTCATTGTGCATTAAATGGTTGTCAGTGGGCTGCTGGTGGGTTTCTGTCTGTCTTGTTAAAGCCAGGGCAGTGTCCCCGTGTCACTGCTCACTCTCACTCGGAGAGAAGAGCGGCCTCTCCTTCTTTGCATTGATCCAGAAGGGCTGAGTGAGTTGTAAAGGATTTGCCTACAAGCCAGCAACACCTACAATTAGCTTTTTGGCTCAGTCAGAAGTGGCTGTGTGAGTGCAGTGAAACTGGAAATTGCTGCCACCTCACAGGGCTGTGGTTTGGTGAGGGAAAGAAAGAGCCCAGAGCTCTGCTGAGTCAGTGCAGAAAGCAGAAAAAATGTAAGGCCATTAAAAAAAAAGCCACCCAAATGGGCCAGCAGATCTTGTGGTGGGGAGATGGATGACACCAGCACTTCTTCCTCTTTCTGGGAGGCTGCTGAGCCTCTGGACTTCGCAGCTGAACAGGAAACCACTAGGAAGAACAACTCTGCTCTGCTCTTAAGGAGGGAAGAGGGAGAGAATATTGGCTGAATCTGCAAAGAGAATATCCCTTCTTCCTTGGGTCTGTCTGCTTTGCTGCCAGGCCATCTCTCCGTTTTCCCAGTGTTCCCCAAGGCTTGCAGGCTGGGGCAGGGAGGATGAGTGTGACCCTTGGCTCCTGCTCTCCCATCAAGCTGATTGGACATACAAGTGTTTCCCAACTCCTGGAAACTGCTTTTGGGTCAAACTACAGCAGCTGCTCTGACCCACAGCTTTGCTTCAGGGGGTTTTCATAATTGAAGTCTACTGTTGATGCTAAAATTGCAGGAGGGTTACTTGAGAGGGGGATATTCACCAGCCACAAGTACAAGGGAAGAGAGGGGAGCCCTGGCAAAGGGGAAAAGAGGGAATTGGGAGTCTGTCATCCCCTGTGGGGTGAGGGGAAGGAGCACAGAGAAGATGCAGTGGTGTGTGTATACAGATATAGGTAATTTCATATATATGGTGGACCTCAGGAAAAGTGCTGGAAGAGTGCAACAAGGAGCACATGAGTTTGTTTGTGTAAGAAGATGAGTTAAATGGACAGACAGGTTCTATACAGGTTCTTGGACACAGGTGTCTGTAGTGAGACAGTGTGGGCAACATGGGCAGGGAAAAAAGGGAGGTTGAAGGGGGGACCCCATAATATGATATTAAAGGGAGTATGGAAAGGGTGATGAAAGCCAGAAGATCATGGCAACTTTGTGCACCAGAGCAAATATGGCCCTATAGTATAAACTTCAAATATTATCCATCAATATAATTGTATTTTTTTCCTAGAAAAAAATCCTCTTGTCTTAGCAAGTCATCAAAATCAAGAAGCTGCTCAGGAAGAACATTTTATTTTGATAAAACCTGCCAGAGTGATGCTGTAGGGCCACTGAAACCTGCTTGGCTTCTTGTCTGAGGCGACTGGCAGAGCTCAGTAGCCTGAGGCACTCCCAGTCTGGGACATCTCTGGGTGAGCTTCCAAGGACCCAGGGCTGGTCCTTGGGGTCCTGGCAAATCCCCTTGGGGTCCCCTCATCCCCCAAAAAGTGAGAAAAAACAGGTCATTGCTTCTTTTTTAAAAATTATTTTTGGAAAATTAAACGTGTTTTTGTTTCCTGTCATGGGAACCTGGCAGCTACTTGATCAAATGAATGATTGTGTTAATTACTGTGGGGAGGTGCTTGAAGCTGTGAGTGGGGAAGGGCCTTTACAGTTGATTGTGCCAACCTATATATATTTTTTTTTTAATTTTATTTGCCAAAAATGAAACTTGTTGGGGGAATTGCTGAACTTTTCCATCAGGTTTTTTGTCTCAAGGACAGGCAGATGTCTGTGACAGACCATGTGTGAACCCTGTTTGTGGTGGGTGCCTGAATTGCACTTCCCTCATGGACACTCCCAAGCTGTTGACTCTTCTGGGGGATTACTCTTAATTTTTTCTGTTGTTTTTGCTCCAGGTTATGAACCAGAGGTGCTCTGGGAAACAAGAGAGTTAATTTTACATTGTGGGGTAATGGAGGCCTGGGGCAACATGAGGGATTTTGTTTGTTTTGCTATTCTTTTTTCCATATCAGCCTTTCTAAGACTTTCTGGAACAGCTCTGAGAGATCTGAGCAAATCTAAGTTTATGAAATATGCTGAAGTGCTTTGTGTGATATTTTTTATCCGGAGGCTCTGAACTCTGCTCAAGGAGCTGTAGCTGGCAGGTCTGGGATGTGTGGTGCCCCACACAATGGGTGGCATGGAGGCACTGACTCCTCTGGCATGGCCATCCACACCTCTGTCTTCTCAAGCCCAGACTGGGCACATAACCAGTATTTCTAGAAAGTTTTCCAAGATTTCTTGGGCTCTCCATGAATGGGCAGTGTAAATGGTTGTGTCATCCTGAGGCCATTTTGTCATTCTGTGAATCTGTGCGTGGGAGTGATAAATGAGACTTTCTGTAAGAACTCACCACCCAGGATGGTGGGGAGGGGGCAAAAAAAGTTTGAGGGCAGACCCTTTCTTTCCCAGCAGTTCATTCAAGTCCCTTCTTATTTCAGGTGTCTGCCCATTTACTGCTGCCTCTGTAGAAGTCCTTCCTTTGCTGGTGTCACTTGTTTCAGTTTTAGTGTCCCTGTTTGGGTGACTCCCACACCCTGAATACCCTCCTGTCAACATCCAGCTGATGCAGCTGTAGCTTTGCAAAGGTTTAAATCCTGGTTTAGAGGCTGCTGCCCTGGTAGGTGTGCTCAGCTCCTTTCTAGGCGGGAAGGTTTGTGAGCTGAGTAAGTGCAGCAGATGGCTGCTGGGTGACCTTGGCTGGCCGCTCTGTCACTCCCTCTGTCAACAGGACAGGGAGAGAACATGACAAAAGGGTCACATGAGGACAGGGACAGCTCTCACCTCTTACCCTTACGGGCTCAGTTTGAGAAAATGACTGTAATTTATCACCAGTAAATTGTAGTAGAGTAGGACAGTCAGGAATAAAGCTAAAGCCACCTCCTGCTGTACACCTTTCCTTCTTTCCTGCTGCATCCCTCTACCAGCTGTCATTGGGATTGGAGTCAGCCCATGGACCCTGCTGAACTGGCAGAAACACAGTTCAATAAAAAAAACTATATTAGGAAGGAATCCTTCCCTGTGAGGTGGGCAGGCCCTGGCACAGGGTGCCCAGAGAAGTTGTGGCTGCCCCTGCATCCCTGGGAGTGTCCAAGGCCAGGCTGGACAGGACTTGGAGCACCCTGGGCTGGTGGAAGGTGTCCCTGCCCATGGCAGGGAGAGCTTTAGAGCCCCTTTCAACCCAAACCATTCTAGGATTCTATGCCCCTGTTGTCCAAAACTTGCTACATAAAGCTATTACAAGGTGAAAAATTAGAAAATCTCCATGGCTTTGGTGAGGGTTTCATTATCTTAATTGCTTAGCTTGCTGCTGATTGCAGACTTTGTAAAATCACTTACCTGACTTGACCTCTTGAAAAAGACCTTGCCTCTGGCCCAGTGAGTTCTTATATAGTAGATGTTATAGTAGTTTTGAGTCTATTCAGATGCCACCCCAACTGTTGAGCCTTTCCCTACTTCCATGACAGTACAAGAACTTGTAGGAAAAAAGACCAGAGTCCCAAGCTGCAGCACTGTGGAAGAGAAATGCTTGCAAACTGGGCTTCTTTCCATAGCATCTCTCTGCTTCTGGACTTTCAGGGATCTTGGTGGAAAACTGGGTCAGAGGAAGCATTGTAAAATTTGTCTTCTATCTTTAAATGTGTATTTTGGTGTACTGGCTTTCACAACAAATGGTGGCATCTACAGAGGAAACCAGTTGTGTGACTCTGCTCTTAACAGTCACTCATCTTGCTTAATCCTGTTTGGGATTTGCAGCTTTTCCTTGCTTCATATTCTTTTGATGCCATGGTAATGAACAGTGTCATTCTGGGCATTTTTTAGGAAAAAATTCCCTTCTTAAAAATGTTTAAAGTTTGATAGCTCACAGCAGTGGGACTCAGCTTCTCTCCCAGTTGCTGTCCACCCCGTTGGAATCAAGGATGCATTTCCACTGCAGTTAAGCTGCTCAGATAAACAAGTGCTGGGAGCAGTGCAGTCATCAGAGCTCAGCTCTGCTTGCAAAACTTGCCCAAGCAGAGCTGGGAAGCAGCTCCTGGGTGGCTCTTGGCATGGTCACCCATGTCACTGCAGCCAGCTGTGGCCATCCCCCCACGTTCCAGAGATGCCCTGCCTCATTGCTTCCTGCATCTCCAGAGGAAAGTGGGATGGGAACACACCTTTAGCTGTCTGGCCCTGGCTCTGGGAATGAGGAAGGGATGTCCAGCATGCACTGTTTGTCCCTCACACCCCTGTCCCCTGGGGCTGTTCCCTGTGAGCCAGCGCTCCTGGGATTGAAGGTTAAACAAACCCATGTCATGGCAGTCCAGGCAGGTGTGAGCAGGGTCTTAAACCTGACCTAGCTGAAAGGAAGGAACTGGAGATCTGCCTGCTTGTGTTATAGTTTGTGTTACAGCAGCTCGTTCAGGAGTCATCCAGCTGTTCTCTGGACTACAGCTGGCCAGTCTTGTACCCTGAATCAGCTACAGTGCACTTACCTGTTGGAGTGCCATCAGATAAAGCTCTTCCTGCAAAGCCCTGGAGCAGGTCCTGGTTTTTGCAAGGGGAAAACAAGCTAAACTGCTCCCCTTTTCCAGCCTAACAGCCTGGGAAAAGTAGGTCAGAGTTGGCCAATCCTCCACATCCTACAATCTGCATGTACAAGTGTTCATGTGGAAATATGGATCCATAAAAGATAAATAAAAGAAAAAATCTGAAATGAACAGTGCTCAAGATGTCTACTGCAGATCTCAGTCTAACACTGAGGCGACCAAATGCTAAATTTCAGTTTCCTTGGCACGCCCAGTATCCTTTCCCTTTTGTAAGGATATCCAGTGCTGGGAGGTGGAAGTCATGTTGGAAACAGGCTTGTGTGTTCCACAGTGAAGCTGTTCCAGTTAATGCTGCTCTTCCCAGCTGCAAAAATATAAGTTTGATGAGAAATTCTGTCTGTGAGTGCTTGCCATGCAGTTACTGAGGGGGAACCTGTTTCTGTGAGAGGTTGGTGAAGACTCGTTCCCATCCTAGAGGAAGCTATCCCGTGGTGATGGTGACATGGAGCAGTGCTGGTGACATGGAGCAGTGCTGGCTCACACATCTTGTGTGGCTGGAGAACCCTCTGTCCTGCTCCAGTCCCTGCCAGGCTGTGACCAGCCCCAGAGCTTCGTGGTGGCTGGGAGCTGCTCCTGTCCCATGTGCTGCCCTGTCTCTAGGCAGAACTTCCTGGTGGGGCTCCCTTCCAGGACCTGTGGACAGCACTGTTCCTCCAGTTTGAGCCTTTCACTGTATTTAGGAGGAGGCTCCCTCTATTTATGCCATTTGTCCCCTGTGATAATTTGACTTTTTCTTGCTTTTGATTCTTTTCCCTCTCATCCCCTGTCCCAGGAGCACTTTGAAGTTGTATTAGGGTTGGGCTAATGCCTGGTCCAAGGGAGAATTGGGAAGAACATCAGTCATAGTGAGATGTAAAGGAAAAATATGAACAGGGTAAGAATGTGACACTTCCCACTGATCCTCTCCTCTCCTCGGCTGCCTTCAGTGAGATTCCCTGAGCTGGATGTGCCTTTGGGGGTAATCACCTCTCACTGAGTTTCTCCTGCAGAAAATTCACTGGTTTTCCTTCAATCCACATAGGTCTTCTCATCCACAGCTCTTTGGGTAAGGAGTTCTGCAGGTTGCTATCTGAAGGAGGCTTTTTAATAATTTTGAAAATGTTATTTTAAAAGTGTGAGCTGAAGAATCTGAACTGGGGTCAGTTTGGGGTGCTTCATGACACAAAAGATACTGAGAGGCTGGAGCCAAGGAAGGGAATGGGGCTGGAGCACCAGGAGTGGCTGAGGGAGCTGAGAAAGGGGCTCAGCTTGGAGAAAAGGAGGCTCAGGGGGGACCTTGTGGCTCTGCACAGCTCCTGACAGGAGGGGACAGCTGGGGGGGTCGGGCTCTGCTCCCAGGGAACAGGGACAGCAGGAGAGGGAACGGCCTCAGGCTGGGCCAGGGCAGGCTCAGGGTGGACACCAGGAGGAATTTCTGCATGGAAAGGGTACTCAGGCCTTGGAAGGGGGTGCCCAGGGCAGTGGTGGAGTCCCCATCCCTGGAGAAGTTCAAAAACCATGTGCATGTGGCACCTGGGGACAGGTGTAGTGGGGGACAGGGTGGTGATGCTGGGCTGATGGTTGAGCTCAGTGGTTTTGGGAGATCTTTTCCAACCTCACCCATCCTGTGATTTGTCATCTGGGTACTGCCTTGTATTTTGTGGAATCTCAACTGTCCCACAGATCCATCTGTACCAAAGAAAAGCTCCTACAACTCAAGAATGTTCCTTTATGCATTTCTGACTGCACGTGTTCTGAAAGGGAGGGAGAAAATGATCAGCAGTCCTCATGTTTGCTGCCAGAGGAAGGAACACTTTTGTGTGGGATGGTTTTTAGTAACAGGCTTTATCAAAGCATCCAGCCAAGAGTGTTACAGGGCAGTTGAAATCCAGGGAATGCGTGCTCAGTGCTGGGTTTTTGAAGCATTCCTGGCAGTTGTCTGAATTGAAAAGCCAAGGGAAGAGACTCTTCTGTGTCGCAGGCCCTGAGGCTGCACTTCAGCAATATGGGAAATCAAGCTCTGGGGCTGCTGGGAGAGTCCCAAAACCTCTAAAGCCTCCTGACACCAAACACAGACCCAGTGTAAACTTGTTCTGCCAATGCAGAAAACGCTGCCAGTGCGAATTTGTATTAGCAGAGTTTATGCCGGACTGGGAGTAACCTGTACTCCATCAGATAGCATAAATGTGAACTAAAAATCATACTGTGGCTTTGGAGTAATTCAGCAGGAATGTGATGATATGCCTGTACTTACTGCAGACCAAATTACCCAGTCCAGGTCTGGCATTTCCATGGACCCACAATCTGCTGAGCCAGGCCTGTTTCTGCCCTGCTCATGTCTTTGGTGGTGGAGTGTCCTGGTTTGACACTGGCCAAATCCCAGGCACCCACCAAAGTCTCTCACTCACCCTCCCCTGCCACAGGTGGGGAGAGAAAAGAAAAAATTAATGAAGAGCTCATGAGTTGAGATAAGGACTGGGAGAAAACACTCCAAGGGCAAAACAGGCTCAGCTTAGAAGTACAAAGTGAAATTTATTACTGACAGAGTTAGAGGAGGATAATGAGAAGTTAAATAAGCCCTTAAAACACTTTTTCTCCCCAGTGACAGTGCATGGAGACAGGGCATGGGGGTTTGGTCAGTTCATCACTGAGATTTTCTCTGGCTGCTCAGGGAGAGGGAGTCCTTCTCCCCTGACACCATGGGGTCCATCCCATGGGAGACAGTTCTCTGTGAACTTCTCCACATGGATCCACTCCCACAGGCAGCAGCCAAACCTCACCTGCCACAGCTGAGTCCCTCCTACAGGCACAGAGCCCTCCCAGAGCTGCTGTGCTGTGGGTCACTTTT
>VWZP01006138.1:3426-27743 GCA_013396995.1 Dicaeum eximium
GATGGATGGATGGATGGATGATGGATGGATGGATGGTGGGTTGGTGGATGGACGGGTGGATGGATGGATGATGGGTGGGAGCTGGGCAGCAGCTTCCAGCAGGAGCCTCTGTAGACAACAGGCAGGGGCAGGACATGGGGCAGGCAGGGCCCCACGCTGCAGACCGAGGGAGCACTGCAGAGGATTCCAGTGGGGCAGGTGAGATGAATGCATTCACCAAGGCCATGAAGAGCTGTGAACAGGGAATACCCAGCTTTGCCTGTCCTGCACAAGGACATGAACCTCGTGGAGGCTGGGAATGCTCCCCTCTTCACCTCCAAGCCTCCTTCGCTCACCTTTTGGGCACCGAGGTGCGGGGCCAAGTGTTTGAACCACAAACAGCAGTGGCCAAGGAGAAAGGCAGTAATGTGGAGATGTTCCAGAGGGATACACTCCCAGGGATAAAGAGCAGTGTGGTGGAAAAGAGAGGAGCCTGCACAGCCAGGTGCCAAGAGCTCTGGGGAAGAGACAGGATGAGAGAGAGACATGGGTGACCCAGACCACCTCCTGAGGGTTCTCTCCTGCTACTCAGTGCCCTAGAGAGATGTCTGTGACCACCTGAGCTTGGAACCTCACGTTTGTGAGGCAGGGCTAAAACTTGTCAGGCCTGAGCAGCCTGGGAAGGTGCAGACGAGCTCTGGATGTGACCTTGGCAGCTGGAAATCCATTCTGTTCACTGTGGAGAAGCTTCAGATGGAGAGATTTTACCCATCCTCCTCTTACCACATGGAGGAAGATATCTGAGCAGCAAAACCAGCCAAACGTGGGAGAAACAGAGCCAAGGCTGCTCTGCCTCACAGTGGGGAGGCCAGGTCCTCGCTGTGCCTCAGGGCATCCCCCAGAGCAGGGGAGCTCTCCCCTTCCCATCAGATTATCCCAACTCAGCATCCCCCAGAGCTGGGGAGCTCTCCCCTTCCCATCAGGTTATCCCAACTCAGCATCCCCCAGAGCAGGGGAGCTCTCCCCTTCCCATCAGGTTATCCCAACTCAGCATCCCCCAGAGCAGAGGAGCTCTCCCCTTCCCACCAGGTTATCCCAACTCAGCATTCCCCAGAGCTGGGGAGCTCTCCCCTTCCCACCAGGTTATCCCAACTCAGCGTTTGCCTGATGAAAGTCACATAAACCAGACATCTTGCCATGCAAGGGCTATTATTCAGGTGGAATGTGCATTCTAAGCTGCGTTTAAAATTCTGCTCACAATCCAGCGTGGTTATTGTTTGCCATTTTAACACCCAGCAGGATGGTTTGGTGTTTGAGAAGAAACACCAGGTCAGAAGAGATGTGACCTTTGAGACAAATAACATCACAACCTGCAATCTTTTGTGTTATCAGGGCTCAGACATTAGTGTAAGCATATTCCAGACACAAAACATACTAAGGGAAAAAAATCCATGTGCTTAAGATGACCCTTCCTCACCTCAAAAAAACCATTACCATTCCTCCCAGAAAACCATTTTGACAGAGGTGCAGCTCTGTGCTGCCTTCAGAGGTTTGGATCTACTGGATCTCTGGGCAATTAACTCCCCAGGGTGCAGGATTTCCTCTGCTCATGGGCACCTCTGCCCGAGCACAGGCTGGGGTACCACGTCTGGGCTGCTCAGGCTGATGCCTTGGAGTGGCCACCTAAAGCAGAGGCTAGACAAGGTTAGGAGGATAAAGTGGGTATTTAGGAAAGACCTTCAAAAGGTGCACCTTGGGCAGTCAAAGCCTCCCCAAGGCTACACCCAAGATGGACCATGGTCACAGGTTTTTCACACAGATATAAGTTTGGTCCATTTAAATATCAGGGGTTAATTCTCCAATTACCATTTCAGGAAATGAAGTCATATTCCCCCACTTTGCTTCCCCCCCCAGCTCACTTTTGTTTACACCTCTGAGGCCTGAGGCTGTAGGGTGTCCATGGATCTCAGGCCTAGAGGGACTGTTTTGTCAGACCAAAATAGAAACTAAAGCAGTACAGGATTTGAAAAATATAAAAGCTATAACCCTAAGGCACCAGGGGAGCCCCGGGGTGGAGGCCCCGCAGGCTCAGACTGGGGGATGCTCCACTGCTCTGCCTCCTGCTGCTGCCTCCTGCCAGAGCATGGCCACGGAGCTCGGCAATCCCTGTGAGCCCCGCAGGAGAGTGGAGCTGGGAGCAGAAACAGGGGAAGGAATTGATTTCTCTGACCTCTGCAGGCCGTGGCACCCAGCTCTGGCACACACAGCCCTGCCCACCAGGAATCACGGGCTCTGGCACTACCTGCTGTTTTCAGCTCTGCTCCGGAGCAGCGTCCCGCTTCCTCTGCACGCTCAGAGGGGTTTTGTGCACTGATGCTCCAGCCTCCCCCCAGGAGGAATTGGAGATGCTTGTGCAATGGCATCTGGCAGAGTTAAACACCAACGTGAAGCTGCAGCCCTCGACAGCTCCTTCCACGGCACTGGCTGTTATTGAGGCAACAGAGATTGCTTAGAAATAACAATAATTCTGCAGCAGACACGAACAGATGACTCCTACCCTGATCCCGCAGTCCTTGACAACACGATGTTCCTTAAATCAGAGACTTTCTGTGTTCATGTGGCCTGCCTTGTTTGCAGGGGTTTTCTCTGGGAGTTACCTGACTTAAACAAATCACACGTTTGAAAAGCCGGGAGCCTCTTCCTGAGCTGGGCCATAAATAATGAGTGAGGAAGGGAGCACAGAAAGGGCAGGCAGAGTGACAGGGACCCTGTGCTTGCTTCCTGCGACCTCATTCTCTTTCCCCAGGCTCTGTTTCTACCCACAGCCCAGACACATATCCAGAATAAGTCATGAGATTGCCTTTTTGCCTCCCCTTCCATGCCTCCCTTCACAGAGCAGTGGGCAGGAACCCGCTGGCAAATGCAAAGTGCGTTCAACCCTCAGCACAGGCACAACAACAGATCCGTGGGGGATCCCAGCCTCACCCACAGACACATCCAGCTCAAGAAAACAGCTTTTATCTCATCTCACAACACCAAACAGTGACTTTAACCAGAAGGCAGCTGCAGACCACACAGTGGCTTTGCTTTCTCCCAGGAACACGTGGACCCACGAGCTGATGGGGCCTCCGCCATGTTCCTCCACTGCTCAAGAGCTCCAGCCTGGAAGGCAACCTGCGTTTTACATCTGCAGCTCTGTTCAGGATCCATTAGCATCAGGACTGCGTGTTACAGAGCCTTCTCACCCATTATCCCAGCCTCCCTCCCACGCTGCCTGCCCGCTGTCAACACTGCAGGCTGCCCCGGTCACTCAGGTTATTATTGCCTCCTGATACACCACGTACCAAACAGCAGAGAATTTCATAGGTTATTTGGATCTCCACCTTGGATGAAAGGGTTTGACCGAGTCTCCAAGACCCACTCCTCTCTCCCTAAGTTAAATGAATGTAATTCAAACGAAATCAGGTTTTTTAAGAAGCTGGTTGGCACCGAAGTGAGGACAAAGCCCAGCAGAGTGGGCGTGGACATGCCAGGTCCCCTCTCCATGTGCTTCCAGCAGCTTGTGCTTTTTAACAGCAGCAGAGCAAGGAACACAGGGCTTAGTCATTTGAGTAAAGCAAGCAAACACACGCCTCCCACAGTCCCCACAGTCCACTGCTGAGACAGAATAAAACACCTGAGCATGTTTGATATACACAATGTAAAGCAATGCAAGGCAGCTGAAGGGCACTCAAACCCTTCCTGTGCCCTCTTTGCAGCACTGCAGAGCCCTGGGGACTCTGGCAGAGCTCAGCGCATGGGCTGTGCCCAGAAAACACTGAAGGCCAGGCTGGACAGGGCTCTGAGCAGCCCCACCCAGTGGGAAGTGGCCCTGCTCGTTGCTGGGGGGTTGGACTGAACGAGCTTTAAAGGTCCCCTCCCACCCAAACCGTGACTCCATGGACATGTGTCTCAGCTTGGGGCAGGGCGGTCACCAGCGGTGATCACCCAGCAGGGCTCACAGCTGCCCAAAGGGGCTCAAGGACCAGCTCCCCCTGGAAGATCCACCACGGCCCAACCACACCACCGTAGGAGCGCTGGCCGCCCCGCTGTGCTGGCCAGCCTGGCCCTGCCCACCTTGTGCGAGTAGTGCTGATCCACGATCCTGGCCAGGCCGAAGTCACCGATCTTCAGCACCAGGTCCTCCGTGCTGATGAAGATGTTGGCCGGCTTGAGGTCGCGGTGCAGGACGTTGGCCGAGTGGATGTACTTGAGCCCGCGCAGCAGCTGGTACATGAAGAGCTTGGCGTGCTCTTCGGCCAGCTTGCCCTGCTCCAGCAGCCGCGCCAGGTCCGTCTCCATGTACTCCTGCACGATGTACACCATGTTGAACTTGAAGAAGTCCCCGCGCAGGTTGGCGCCCTTGGGGCCCAGCACCTCGTAGACCTTGACGATGTTCTCGTGGTCGAGGCGGCGGATGATCTTGATCTCGCGGAAGGCGTGCTTCACGCTGCGCGCGTCGCCCAGCGTCAGCTTCTTCACGGCCACCTTGCGGCAGCTGCGGCTGTCCAGGGCCGACAGCACCAGCCCGTTGGCCCCGAAGCCCAGCGGGCGGAAGTTCACGAAGCGGCAGCCCAGGTCGTACCCGTACATGCTGGCGATGCAGTCGCACTTCTCTGCCATCGCGCGCTCCGGCTCTTCCCGCTTCTCTGCCCCCGTCACGCGAACAGCCGGGAGAGTCCCAGGGCCTCCAGGTCAAACATGTAGTTGGAAATCAAACCCCTCATTATTACTTACAGATGCCGGGTAGGGGTCTCGCTCTGAGCCCGTCACTTCAAGATGACACAGGGTGAAAATAAATCTGAGGACACACACACACACACAGACACAGACAGAGAAAAAAAATGTTTTAAACTGGGTGAGAAACCAACGGCCTTTCCAAGCAGCGTAGAGAAACACAGCCCAGAGATCTCTACCAAAGCAGAAGGGGTTTTTTCCTGAAGATTAAAAAATTAGCATTGCTACGTTTTTCAGCGCCTGCCTCGCTTCCCTTCCGCGGTGTCCTGGAGACAATGCCGAAGCGCGGGGCCGGTGGCGCAGCCCTGCGTCCCTGACGTCTCAGTGCTGGGGCAGCCAGCTGTGGGGCAGAGCCCAGAGCAGCCCCACGGCCCTGCCCTGCCCCAAACCTCCCTGCTGCCAGCCCTGGCAGTGTTTCCCCAGCGGTGAGGCGCACCCAGGCACCGGCCGGGCTCCCCGGCGGTCAGCACAGGTTCACCCTTCTGTGTGGGCAGACCCATCCTCCTCACCCGCACACACAGAGCCCAAGGCAGCGGGTGTTCTGCAGGACAAAACTCAGTTTTTGGCTGCCTTCAGCGCAGAGAGTTTCCAGGTTTGCAGTTCCAGCTCCTCCCCGCTGTGTGCCTTTCCCGGGTGGAGCCCAGTGATGGCTACAGCATCCCGAGGAGCTCCCTGCACTGCACCCTGTCACCCCCCAGCAGGTACAGCCTCACTCCTGGAAGAGAAGGGAAGAGAGGGATCCGTCTGATGCCAGTGCTGCCCATGCCCTGCCTACGTAACAGCTCGCTGAAGGGTGACCATGAGCAAAACCGTGACCTTTCAGAGGCTCATCAGTTATCCCCTCACAGTGCACCCAGCACCACCAGCATTTTTCAGCTGCTTAATTTTCCCTTTTCCATTTGTAAGATGCAGAGAACTGTAACTCTTCCTTTCTTTTTTTTTTTTTTTCCCTTTTCCTTTTATTTTTAAAAGTTTGCTTGAAAATGTTATGGAGCAATTTGCAGTGGCTGAGCAGCGTGTCGCATCCGCGGCTGCCCACGTGAAGCACACGGCAAAACCAGCACAGAGATGAGGGTGCAAACCCTCCCTGCCAGACAGCTGAGAGAGCCACGGAGCTTCCCAGCTGGGAACAACCAAAACTGGGGTGATTTTTGCAAAAAGCCTTCAGAAGTGTCTGTGAGGCTGCGACACCCCTGAGCTCATGTCCCACAGCAAACGTTGGCAGCAGCCCAGGGATGCCATCCCTGCGCTCTCTGAAATTACAGCTGAACAGGTGAATATACATGTATTTATATATGAAGGATATAAAACTTGTTTTCTCGCCCACTAAGGCATTAGGAAGCTGGAATGGTGAGTGTGGAGCCCGCACGGGCTGGGTGAGCCATGGCAGCGAGCTGAGCCACCTCTGGAGCACAGTCCCGGGTCTCAGAGCCTCTGTGCCCTTCGGCTCCCCCGAGCAGCGGAGGATGCTCTCATCAAGCTGCAATGGCTTTTGAAGGGGTCTGCTGGCACCACGGCAGACCCTCACCTCTGCGGGCAAATACCAGCATCTGCTGGGGAACAGGATGTGCATCCAGACAGCCGAGCCCGGTATTTGGGGGACCTTCCTGGCAAAATGCCATTTTCTGGTGGCAAGTGACCATGCAGAGGTGGCCATGGACAAGGGACCACTTCTCACAGCTCTTCCAGCTGGGAAAAGGCAGTTCAAGACACTCAAAGCACTTTGAGTTTTCCACTGTGGTTTTTACCTGCAGATACCTCATCTGGAAGCAAAATGGAACAAAAGGTCTGAAGCACGAGGGAACAGCTGTGCTTTCCCTTGAGAGGATCAGCTCAAGGCTTCAGCGCCCCACTCTCCCTGCAGCTGTCTGTGAGTCTCAGAGGAGCAAGGACACCTCTCCCGCCTCAGCGTGGCCCCATCTGCTCCCAAACCCCCCCTGGTGCCTCATCTTGCTGCGCCATCCTCGCCCTTGTGACACCCCGTGAGGGCCCTTCCGAGCGGGGCCCTGCAGGGACCGCCCAGCTGCACAGGGGCTGTGACCTTGCACAGGGAGGCCCCAGGTTAGCGGCTGGTCCCAGTGCTGCTCAGAGCAGGCAAATATAAAATACAATACAATACAATAACTGTGGATCTGCTCCTGTTGTGTTGTTCATGCCAGAACGATGGCTCTGTTAGAGCCCTTACCCAGCAGAACTGCTCTATTAGCCCAGCCGTGCGCTCACAGCCTGGTCCTGTGCCCTGCGCTCCCCAGGCAGCGCTGCTGGGACCCTCCTGCTCCCTGGCAGAAGTTACCAGGAATAACAAAATACCAGGGAAAAGGTGAAATGCTGAGCAATCACCCATTGCCAGAGGTGGATGAGGAGCACAGCGCTCCAGGGCAATTTGCAGCGGGAGCCAGCTAACAGTTAAAATGAAGACACAGGGAGGATGTAGGCAGGGCAGGGATACCCTCTGAAGAGCATCTGCCAGCAGTTACCGAGCCGTTTGGCAAGCACTGCCTGCTCCTCCAGTCGGGAAGCAAAAATAATTACAGCCTCTTTTCAATCCAGCAATTATCTAATGCTGGCTTTTGCACGCAAGGACTGAGCAGAGAGAGCTGCTGGAGCTAGCAGGGAGCGGGGCAGGCACCAGAGAGGTGCCTGGGTCCACAGGCAAGCGGGGACCAAACCAGGTGGGGAGCACGGGGAGAAAGGGGGCTGAATAATCCCTGGGGCTCTGAGAGGAGAGAGCAGGCTGTGCCGGAAGGTCTCCAGTGTCCCGCGGTGACCCCGTGGCTGTGAGGCCGTGGACAGCGAGCACGCGCTGCCCGGACCACCGGGAGCTGCTGCGGGCTGGGGACCACGGCAAGGCTCAAGGGCAGCTGGGACCTGAGGAGCGACCGGGGGGCTGCAGCAGCACGGGGCTTTTGCACCTGTGGGGACCCCCCTGAGCCGCCCAGCCTGCTCCGAGATCTCAGCCTGCGCACAGGTCTCTGGGAGAGAGCCTGAGGAGGAAAAGGAAACAAATAAAAGTAACCGAAACCTCCTGCTGGCAAAGAGAGCGCTGAGAAATAGGGTTGGGATCAATTTGCATTAACACGGTGCCACGCCGGCGTTGAGAGCCGTGTCTGCAGCTCACGTGGGCCCCGCCAGCCGGGCCACCGCGCTGCCCAGCTCCCTGACACTCCGGTCCCTGGGGGCTGGGACTGCGTGGTCCCCAAGGGCCCTCCCAACCAAACCCTCCTGTGATTCTGTCACCAGAGCTCCGTGGGGCTGCTGAGCCCAGGTGCTGGTGCGTGGGATCCAGGGCGAGCTCCCTCGCCAAGCTCCTTGGCTTGCTCCAGACGCAATGGAAAGAAACCAAGTTCTGCCTCGTCAGCCTAATTATTAATAATTAGTAGAGCTCTAGAAGTACTGAAAGGGAAAACGCAACATATGAGGGGAAGAAAGAGCCCTGTTTTTTCTCACAAGCAAAGCGATGGCCTTTGTGGTGCTCCGGGCCACGTCTCACTCCCAGCTGAGTGAGGGCCCTGCTGCACCTGCTGCAATCAGAGCAGCTGAGGCAGAATCGGCCCAGGGGATGGCCCTGGAGCCCAGCAAGTCACGTCCTGACTCTCCTGGCTGCATCTCCCTCACTGAACCTCCAGGGAAAAGCTGCTGGCAAATGCAGGGAGCTGTTCCATGGCCAGGGGACCAGCAGAGAGCAGGATCCCATGGCAGTGGGAGAGAGGCAGGTCAAGGGAAGGGATTCTGCCCCTGTGCCCCTGTGCCCAGGTGAGAGCCCACCTGCAGAGCTGCCCCAGCCCTGGCTCCAACAGCACAAGGACGTGGAGCTGCTGGAGCCAGTGCAGAGGAGGCCACGGAGCTGCTGCCAGGGCTGGAGCCCCTCTGCTCTGGAGCCAGCCTGGCACAGCTGGGGCTGCTCACCTGCACAAGAGAAGGCTCCAGGGAGAGCTCAGAGCCCCTGCCAGGGCCTGAAGGGGCTCCAGGAGAGCTGCACAGGGACTGGGGACAAGGCATGCAGGGACAGCACACAGGGAATGGCTTCCAGTGCCAGAGGGCAGGGACAGATGGGATATTGGGAATTAGGAATTGCTGTCTGTGAGGGTGGGCAGGCCCTGGCACAGGGGGCCCAGAGCAGCTGTGGCTGCCCCTGGATCCCTGGCAGTGCCCAAGGCCAGGCTGGAAGGGGCTTGGAGCAGCCTGGGACAGTGGAAGGTGTCCCTGCCCATGGCAGGGGTGGGATGGGATGACCCTAAAGTTCCTTCCCACCCAAACCATTCTGGAATTCAGTGACTGACCCCTGTCTGCTTCTGTTCTTATCTCTGCCTCCTCCACCCGGGACTACCTCCAACCCCATGGACCAGACTGACCAGCCTCCCATGAAAGGCCACAGAGAACATTTTTCCTGCCTTCCTCATTCTCCAAACCACTCCTGGCTCCTGGCAGTCCACCACAAGCCCGAAGGAAAGGCCACCAGCAATCCCAGCTTCTCCGCTGGACATGGCTCTCCACGGCTGTTGTAATGAAGAAGTGTTAATTTCCTAATGAGAGCTGCCGGCCCCAGCAGCGATGGTGTTTGACAGGAAACGTGGTCAGCTTTGATGGAACTGCAGATCAGAGTCCCAGCAGCTTTCCAGGCTGTGAGGCTGAGGGAGCCAAATCCGATGGGAGCTGCAGGAGAGCTGCAGCAGAGCACAGCCAACAGGGCCTGCAGCACAGCAGGGCCTTGGGAGCCCACAGGAACAGGATTTGCCAAATGCCACCCTGCACCAACAACACTGCAGCCAAGGGGCATGCAGGGAAACAAACCCCCTGTTCACACGGGGGAGGCACCCCAAACCTGCTGGACAGAGGGCCTTGCTGCCTGCTGGAGGCCAGCAGAACAAAGGGACACCAGTCCTAAGGGATCTGAGAGCCAACTTCATTCCCACCCCCGTTCCCACTTGCTATCAGTCCTCATGCAAAGATAGGAAAGTTCTGGGCTACCCCAGAAGGCACACACCATGCTCCTCCCGTGGTGCAGACCATGAATCCCCTTGGTTTAATTAATTTGTGTCATGGTCATCACTCAGACCTGCACCGGGGCCTGAGGGAGGGTCAGGAGCCCCCAAGATGCCACCAGCCTGCCCTGCAGCCACCTGGCAATGGAGGCACTTGGGGAGGTGGCCTGGAAAGGATGGGGGTGCTCATACTGAGAGTTAAACCACCACACTAAAAACCCCAACCACTCTGCATTTAAGAATAGTGCAGGAAATTTAGAGATATTCCCTCCTGATGAACACTGACTGTATTTTACAGATTCAATTCACCTCTCAGCTGCAGCAGCTGCCTCTGCACAGGTGCGAAGATTTTATAATTGGTATCCTTAGAGCCATAAAATACAAAGATGGGGGGAAGAATTCAGAAATTTTCTTTTATTCTTCCATTCTTCTCTCTCTCCCACACTCTTGTGTTCAAGGGAAGTGTTTGCCCTGATGCTGCTGCTGGGATTTGCACTGACCTTTCTGCTCCCTTCATCATCTGAATGCTCTGGGTGCCCTCACAGGGGCTCTGGGTGCCCTCACAGGGGCTCTGGGTGCCCTCACAGGGGCTCTCTGCTGTCACATCCCAGCGTGCTGCCAGCATTTCCCAGCCAAGCCCGAGGGTGACATTTGAGGGAGCTTTTCCTTGCCACCAGCCCCACTCCGAGGGGCAGCAATCTCCCCAGCTGAGTGAATCCATCACAGCTCAAGAGTCTGAGCAGGGTGTCTGTCATTAAGAGGGCACCACAGGTGCTAATTGGAGCAGGGTGACAGTGATCTCTGGCTTGCACACCCCGTAAAGGGCCAGACCCCACAGGCCATTACACCTCTTACAGGGTAGCTCTGGTAGCAGCACAACGAGGTTCATTTTTCCCCCACTTCTCTTCACCCCAGCATCTTCCATCCCCCTCGGCCAAAGTCTTTCAGACATCCTTTATCCCTGTCCCACTGCCCCCGTGATGCCTCCTGACTGGCTAAAGACCTGCCTGTCTTCAGGAAGCCTCTCCGAGCTTTAGTCACAGAGCCGGAGCTCCTGAAGCAGCAGGAAATAAGGACAAGGCTCCTGCTGCTCTTTGCTCCCACGCCAGCGACTGCTGCAGGGCTGAAATTTAATTAGTCCAGCCCGTCAATAGCCGTGGCTCCTGGTGCAGAGCATCCCACAGAGAGAGAGCCCGGTGGCTCCTCAGAGACGAGCGCAGGCGGCGGCACGGCTCTGCTCTCCTCCTCTCCTGCCTGCCCTGCCGCAGCTCCAGCTCCCAGCACAGGGCCTGGCTCCCTGCTCGGCGCCCTCCTGCCTCGCCCAGAGCGCCAGCTGTGTGCCACGGGGCTGGGGGTCCCTGTGCCCCTTCCTGTGACCCCCCACCCGACACCAATGTGGCACAGGACATCCCAGGGACACAGGGACATCGCGGGGCGAGACCCCACCCCAGCAAAACCAGCCTGGCCTCAGCAGAAGAAGCTGAGGGTGATTTCAGACAATCATTAAGGCCAGAAAAGGCCTCTAAGATCATCTGGTCCAAACATTAACCTAGTGCCACCATGCCACAGCCCCAGATGCCACATCCACAGGCCTGTAGAACACTTCCCCCTTCCCAGACCTCATGGTGAACACGGCCAACAAGCTGCCCATCTCTGAAGGACACTGAGGAACACGAGATGCTCCTCTGCTGTGTGTCCAGCAGGAACACCCTGCCCTGGCACTCCAGGGACACTCACAGGCCTGGAACACCCCATCCAGCAGGGACACCCTGCCCTGGCACTCCAGGGACACTCAGGGGCCTGGGACACCCCATCCAGCAGGGACACCCTGCCCTGGCACTCCAGGGACACTCAGGGGCCTGGGACCTGTCCGAGGGCCAGCTGCAGCCACAGGGCTGCTGTGAGCGGGCTCCTGCTGATCGCCCGTGGCACACGGCCCCCTCTGACCCTCTTGGGCCAGAGCAGGTCCCAGCAGGGACAGCCAGCCAGTCAAACCAGCACACCCCAGGCCCTGGAGGCGGTCTCACCCTCCCAGCCCCAGCAGAGCCCTCGGTGATCCGGCAGCCTGCTCTCCCAAGCCAGTTTTCCTGGGTGTCCGCAGTCCCCGGCAGCCGGGCTGTGCCGAACAGCAGCCCTGCAGCCGGCTCAGGAGTGGATGGCGCTCCTGCTCCTGTGAAAATACACCTTGTAATGTCTGCAGTACCAGGAACCAAGCAGAAACTCATCAGCAAGATGAGCAGATGTGCCTCCAGCTAAAAGCCAGAAGGCATCAAGCAGCACTGTCACAGGAGGAGGGCAAAATCCTCATGAGCCCGTGGGAGAAGCCAGAAGGAAAGAGCAAACCAAAGGGAAACAGCACAAAACGACCCCGAATCCTGGCGTGACCAGCAGTAAAACACACAGTTTTCCTATGCACTGTAAACAAGAAGAGCAGCATCACCCAGCTCTGCAAAGGAAAAACAGGAATTCTCTTCCTTAACAGCTAGGGCAATTGTGAACAGGCCAAAATACACTCAAAAAAAAAAAAAAAAAAGAGAGAGAGAGAGAAAGAAAAATCAGACAACGCTCATTAGCTCACAGAAAGAACAGAAAACAAAGAAGAACTTGCTGACACTCACAGGGGCTTTAGGCAGTGTGGGAAAGCCACCCGTCTGTCCCCGAGCAGGCAGCCAGCCCTGGTCCATCAGCCATCAGCCAGGAGGGGCTGAGCGCTCGGCAGAGCCCAGACAGGGGGACAGGCCTCGTTCCCCAGTGGGACCCACACGTGGAACCTCTGGGGCTGGGCTGTCTGCAGCCAGACAGGGACCAGACAGTGCCTGAACAAACACGGCCGGGCCCGGCTGCCCGGGGCCACCAGCGCTGTCCCCCTGCCTGCCACCTTCCCCTGGCACGGCCCCTTCCCGTGGGGACACCACCACAGCGGCATGGCCCAGCAGCTCAGCCCCGGCCCCCGGGCAGCCCAGGGACTGCTCAGACCCTGTCCCTATCCCTGCTCAGCCCCACGCCCTGTCCCTGTCCCTGTCCCTGTCCCTGTCCCTGTCCCTGTCCCTGTCCCTGTCCCTGCTCAGCCCCAGCTCTGCCAGCTGTGGCTCCCATCCCGCACTTTTGCTGACTGACAACACAAATTGATTTAAAACCAGCAGAATTATCTCCGTTACCAAAATAAAGCAGTTCCTGGAACGGATGACTCAGAAGCCTCTCCCCTCTCCATAAATCAGAGCAGAAACATGATACCTCATTGGGGCAAATCACTTTGCCCTTTTGGTTTGGCACCTACAGCCTTTTCTTCCAGAAAAAAAAGAGATTAGAAATCCACTCTGAGCCGGCACTTTGTCAGAGAGCTGCGCCTTTCCTCCCCGGGACACCACGGGTCAGGGCTTTGCCTGTGTTATCACTGGAGGGGCTGGACGAAGATAAGCAAAAGCAGGATGGATATTAAAAAAATAATTTTTGCAGAACGTACAGAAACAGCCCTAGAGGCTGTTTTATTGTCTCCGAGAAGCCCGCGCGAGGAATTTGCCCCAAAGGAGGTATGTGCAGCATGTGCCAGCGAGGCAGGGAGATGGCAGAGCAGCTCCTCCAACCCTCCACGGGCCCCAGAGATAGGCATCTCTGCAAGAGAGCCCGGTGTCCTCTCCAAACACGGCACTGGGACCTCACAGAAGTGCTGCACAGAGCCGGTCTGTGCCTGCCCTTTAATCCCCCTGTGGCCAAAGGGGCCACGGGGCTGCCAGGCCACTGCTGGGCAGCAGGGCCATGGAAAGGGACCTGGGTGGCCAGTTATGGCCAGCTGGATCTGAGTCAGCAGTGCCCCGGAGCCAGGAGGGACAGCCTGGGGACTCTTCTGGGGGGTTCTTCCCCCAGAGGGTGCTGGCAGTGCCCAGGCTCCCCAGGGAATGGGCACGGCCCCGAGGCTGCCAGAGCTCCAGGAGCCTTTGGACAGCGCTCCAGGGATGGGCAGGGTGGGATTGTTGGGGGGTCTGGGCAGGGCAGGAGCTGGGCTGGGTGATCCTGGGGGGTCCCTTTAACTTGGGATATTCTGTGATTTGATGACGATGGGGCAAGGCCACCGAGCAGAGCCAGAACCGAGCAGAACCAGAACCAGGCACAGCCAGAACCCAGCACAGCCAGAACCAGGCACAGCCAGAACCGAGCCCACGGAGCACATGGAGCCCCCAGCCAAGGCTGCCAGGCCTCGGGGGGAACCAGCAGGACCCCCCTCCAGCAGAGTGCCCAGCTGCACCGGGGCACAGCAAGCACTGAGGGAACCTGGCCCTGCCCACCTGTCCTTGATCCGAGCACACAGAGGGAGCCTCCCCCGGGATGTGCCCCTCCCCGAGGGTGGCTGGAGCCGCCTGCCCAGCCCAAACTGCCCTGCTGCCCCTCGCTCAGACAGCTTTCCGTGTGCCTGAAGCTGGGCAGGTCCTCCTGGCACTGGGAGGCATCACCCAGCATCCCAAAATCCGCCTTTTCCTTAGGCTGACTCCCGGGAGAGAGGGGCCATCCCACACCTGCAAACAGGGACAGCGGGAATCCCACAGGACAGGGGGCAAAGCTCCCTCTCATCTGCTCTGCTGTAAAAAATAATCTCTGCTGCTTTAATGCTGCCCAGTAATTTTGGGAGACCCTGTTGCACAGCCATGGGATGCCAGCAGCCAACAAAGCTGAGGGACGGTGGCAAAAACCTGCTGGCATCGTCACGAGCAATGCAGGACATTTCCTAGGGAATTAAAACAAAAATGTGGTAAGTCCCGCTCCTGAAACAGACCAACCAAACCTAAAATGTGCTCCCAGTGACTTTTAGCCATCCACATAACAGACAGGGAATAAAAGGCTTTGCTGGACCACGGCTAAAGCCTGCTGTCAGTATAATCACCTACTACTATAATGAGATTACATGGATTAGCTGCATTTTAAGGAAACATCAATGAGCTGGACAGCCTTTCTAGGCTGGTTTTTGGAGCTGCACCGAATAATACCGGAAAAACTGGGAGGGAGGCTATTTTTAGAAAGCATTTCTCCAAATAACCTGGGTGGAGGGGGATCACAAGGCAGCAGAGGTGTGCTAGTGCGGGCAGGAGCTGAGTGAGTGAACACTGCAGAGGGAAACAGATCCATCCCTGGTCTCCTTGGCCCGGAGGAACAAGGAATTAATTGAGCCGGGCCCAGGCCTGCATTCCTGCCCTGCTGAGCTGTGAAGTGGACCCAAGGGCTGGAGGGAACAGGAGCACAGGACACACTGTGCTGAGCAGGGAATGCCGAGGCCAGGCTGACCCGGGATCAATCAGTGCGCTGGCATTTGTGCCGGGTCCCCTCGGGGCACCTGCACTCCCACAGAGCCGACCAGCCCCAGGCCTCTCTCTGGCTGCACACAGGTAGCTCCCAGGAAAATGTCCCCAAAAACGAGTCTGGAATTAGACTTCCCATGGCATCCATCACCGGGGGGACCCGCGGCTCTGTCCCACGCAGGGCGGGGGATGCACTCAGCCTGCCCAGCACTCCAGGAACAGGTCTGCTCTGCAGGCATCCCATCCTCACCCAGGAAACCCCACACTCACCTACCCACCCTCCTTTTCTCCCAGCAGTCCTCAGGATGTAAGAGGAACTCTCAGGCAATCTGTTTTTTCATTGCTCTTTGTCCTTGGAGCTTACTCCTACAAAATACCCATCAGCCACCCCAAACAAACTGTGCACTTCATTTTCCAAAGTCCTTTACTCTTCCTTTCCAGGATGGATCCAGCCTGGAAGCCCTGGGGAACTGCAGCCTGGATATTTTGCTCCCCGTGTTCCACCCAGCTGTAACCCCGCACCTTCTCCCTCTCGCTGTGACTCAGCCAGGGCTCCTGAATAAAACCCAATTAGGGACTAAACATCAGAGCAGCGCAGCACAAGGATGGCCCCTACCCCAGGCAGCTCACAGCCTGGGATCTTTAGCTCTCACCGTGGTGAAGCGACAAAAATAACCCATTAAAAAGTCACTTTAATTGCCTTGCCAGTGGTTTGCACAAACTCCTGCTAAAGCTGGAGGTAAAAATAAATTAAAAACCTCAAACATAAAATTCCCTTTCATTACTCCCACTTTTACCCTTAAATTTTAACGGGGTCGTGCTGAGGGAGGAAGCACATCCAGCCAGTCCTCCAGCTGCTCTGCAACAAGGACCAGGCTCGGTCCTGCTGGGTTTGCTCCACCACAGGCTCCTGTGCAGGCTGCCTGGGACACCTAGGCCACCCTCAAGTTCACATTCCTCGTGCCAAGAGAGCCTTAACCAGGACAACAAAACTTAGAGGGTGAACCCTGCAGCAGAGTCCCCCAGAGCCCTGGAAGTTCTGTCCCCCGTGTGGTTTGTGCTCCTCAGCCACTGCCCAGTGCAGAATCCCAGAGGATCAGAGGCTGATGTGCATGTCTCAAACACCAACAGCTGCACGGTGTGGGGCCTATCAAGGGTTTTGGGAACTACAAACAAGGAGTGTTGGTAAAAACACCCCAGAGAAAGACCAGGATGCGGCTGCAGAAGGGGCCATGCAGAGGCAGAGCAGCATNCTTCTCTCTCTCTCTTTTCTTCTTTAATTAATCTCTTTCTTTCTCTCTTCCCTTTCATCTTACCCCTTCACCCAAACTCCACTGCTGTGTGCTTATGCTGGGAGATCAGGGATTTACACACCAATTCCCATGCCAGGGGTGTAACCTACTGAGAACCTCTGCCAGCTTTTGTTGTTCCTTCCAGCCTGTGAACCCTGGGTGCTCCCTCATCCCTCGGGGTGGGACATCACACCCAGCACATGGTGCCTGTGCTGATTCTGGCTCAGGAGGAGGAACGTTTCACCAGCACACTTTTGGTGAAGAGAAGGACTCAAGCAGGAGGTGAGCAGAGGTCCCAGAGCCCCAAGGGCCCCTCAGGAGGTCCCAGCCGAGCGCTGCCTGCTGCACAAGGACACGGGAGCCCAGAAGGGAGGAGGAGCAGGGCAGCAGCTCTGCAGCACAGCTGGGGGCTTGCTGGTGGTTTGGGGGGTCGGCTCTCCTTCCAAACCTGATGGTTTAAATGCAGGCTCAGAGCACGGCCTCGCTGGGAGCAGCGCAATCAAGCTCAGGCTCCAGACCCCTGCTGACCAGCGTTTATTTAGCTAAATATTGCTCTGAAACATCCCTTCTGCTCTGCCCAGGACTGTGAAAGAGCCATCAGGACGGAGCAGTTTCACAGCCTTAATCCCTTCCTTCACATTTGGCTCCAGTGGGCAGCAAGACCATTTTGCAAAAGGACTTGTGCCAAGGAAACCCGGCTGAGGGGTTTGGTTTGGAAGTCCCAGAGACTCTTTCTTCCCTCCCCTTTCAACCTCTGTTGCTCAAAAAATTCTCATGTTTCCAAAGCCTTTTGCAGCTCTTACGGCACTTTGCTGGGATGAAGAAAAGCTGACACACATATCAAGGCAGTAAAGATTATTTTTGCTGTCTGAGTAGTAGCAGGCACATGGGATTTATTCAGGTAAAGGAGGTCAGAGTGGGAAATGAGTTTAGATTCCAGGCTGTGAGTCCAAACCTTCGGGAGATTTGGGGTCTCAAGGGGGTCGGGCCCTGTGCAGCCCGGCAGGGAGTGTCCTGTGCCAGCACCAGCCCAGGCTCCTCCACAGGGAACAGTGAGCTTCCCAAACTTTGCTGTGCCGTTTTCCTCCCTGTCTGCTCAGCCTCGGCGTTAATCCTGCCACTGCTCCTGGGATCTGCTGGAACACACAGCGTTTTCACGTCCTGAAAAGATCGTGCGGGTATTACTGCAATCGGGATTTCCTCCCGGCTGCTCCTCTTTTTCCACAACACGCCCTGCGCTTGAAGCAGACAGCAATTAGCTTTCCAGCTCAGAGATATGTGATTGTTTTTTAATCTCAGACCCGTCTTTAGCAGAAGAGACCAGCGGCACTCCTAATGACTCCGAGAGACAAAGACTCTAAATGCTTTCCCGAAAGCAGATTTGCGTCCAAACGCGGAGCTCGGAGGCTGTCGGAGCGCAGCGATCAAGCCCCAGCCGTGCCGGCGCTCGGCAGAGCTCCCGAGCCCTCTCACCCCGCCGATCGCTCGGTACGGACCGAACGGGACGCGGCGCTGCCTCTGCGGCCGCAGGGACGCGCACACGGCCGGGCACCTGTCCCGCCCCACACGCGGCACGGATTATGGGAGCAGGGGCGTCCACCAGGGATTTTGGGAGCAGGGGCGGCCGCCTCGTCACCCTGGGCGGCCTTGTGTCCTTCCCGAGCAGGCGGGATGAGCCCTTGCCTGAGGACAAGGCTGGGAATGCGCGGCCAGCCGCAGTCGGGAGCACCGAGCAGTGGCATTTTCCGGGAGGTACCGAGCCCATCGAGCCGCCCTTTGCGACCCCCCCGCCCCTCACTCAAGCAGAAAAGAGGTGACTCAGAGGTGGCACCGTGCATCTCCATCCCTTCCTGGCCACCACGCACCACTCCAACTTGGTTTTCCTAAAGGATCTCACCAAATTTCACATTTCCTTGACTCTCCCACCGAAGAGCCCCAAGCTGACATCAGCTGTAGAGCGAGCGCGGGGGGAAACGGAGAATGGACAATTTTCACCGAAACGTAGCTCACTGAAGGGTAGGATTTGGTGGCACAGGCATGAGGGACAGAGGAACACATCCCAGCTCCTGTGCTGGCACAGCTGGATGCACAGCTGGCCCCGGGGCTGCAGCATCCCCTTCAGCCCAGCAGTAACTTCAGGAGCTACGGGATCCCTCTCCATCTCACGGGCATTCCTGCTTCACAAGAATTCCCTTCCTGGCTCCCCCAGGAACAGCTCCCTGGCCACCTTTCCCTGCTCCTGGGTTTCTGAGCACGAGGCCAGGCCCTGCCTGCTCACTGCCTCACTTAGAGCACATCATTATTTCTAATTTACGGCGTTTCTGCCATGCTCAGCCTGGCAGGTTGTGTGGAAGGGAACTAAGCCTGGTCTGCTCACTTCAAGCTCTGGATAAAGCTTTTCTCAGGCTGATACAACCTCACATTAAAAAACAAACAAACAAACAATGGAGAAAGGCAAATTCCCAAAAGTCCCTAAAATAAATTATCTGAAATGGTCTCCTGAGTACAGGTGCCCAGATACAGGTCAGATCCACTGCTTGTAAGAGAAATGCAAACCAGTGACAGAATTCCAGAATGGATTAGGGTGGAACAGACCTCAAAGCCCATCCTGTTCCGGCCCCTGCCATGGGCAGGGACACCTCCCACTGTCCCAGGCTGCTCCAAGCCCCTTCCAGCCTGGCCTTGGGCACTGCCAGGGATCCAGGGGCAGCCACAGCTGCTCTGGGCACCCTGTGCCAGGGCCTGCCCACCCTCACAGACAGCAATTCCTTCCCAATATCCCATTTGTCCCTGCCCTCTGGCACTGGAAGCCATTCCCTGTGTGCTGTCCCTGCATGCCTTGTCCCCAGTCCCTGTGCAGCTCTCCTGGAGCCCCTTCAGGCCCTGGCAGGAGCTCTGAGCTCTCCCTGGAGCCTTCTCTTGTGCAGGTGAACATCTCCCAGTGCTCCCAGCCATCCTCTGATCCATCTTTGTGGCTGTCCTCTGACAGAGGATTCCCTCTGGCTCAGGCCTGAGGGGCTCCAGCCCATCCCTGATCTGATGAGGTTCCATGGCCCAGGGCCCGGCTCAGGTCTCAGGGCCACATCTCTGGCTCCCCGGGGCTGCAGCCCCTTCCTCACCCGCCCATCCCAGCACCCCTCCTCGGATGCAGGGTGGGTCTTACAGCCACAGCAACCCTGCAACAAACCCAGGAGCGAGCCAGCCTTGCTGGGCACCCGTGGGGAGAGGAGCCAGCACTGAGCCCAGCCCCAGCGCTTCATCCTGCAATCCCGACAGAAATGCAAAGATTGCAATCCCAACAGAAATGCAAAGATAACGGCTGCTTCTTCTCTCGTCCCATTCTCCTTGATCTCATTCTAATTGGAACTGGTCCCAGCTGGATCAGATCCCAAGATCCCAGCACCTACCCTCTGTCCTTGAAGACTTTTTAAGCCGGGACCTCTTTCCACATTGGCATTTCCAGCCCTGCACCCTTGCAGCAGGCAAAGGGTTTAATTTACCTTTACCCAAAGGCGCTTTGCGGTGGTTCAGAGCTTTCCGTGTCCCCAGCCGGGGCAGGGGCAGTTAATGGAGCACAGGGCTCGGCCAGGGACAGGCGGATTTACAGCCTGGCTGCAGACCTGGCCCTGCCCCTCTCACAGCTGCTGCAGCGCCCGGCTCGGTGCCGGGAACAGCCCCGGCTCCCGTGGGACAGCCGGCTCGGGGCCGGGAATTTCCCCGGCTCCCGTGGGGCAGCCGGCTCGGGGCCGGGAACAGTCCCGGCTCCTGCCAGAGGGATCACAGGCACCAGAGCAGAGATGGGCAAGGGGGAACAGCCTCCCAAACGCCTCCCCGGCTCATTGCCGCATTCCCCCGGCCCCATTTCACCCACACAGAGGAACAAGCCCCGCTCGGGGGCTGCAGATGACCTGCAGACTTCCTCTGGGAAGGGATTTCTGAAAGGCTTAGGAAGCCTCCAGCGGGAAGCAGTCGGCACTCCAAAACATGAAATGTGATTGGCCTTTTATCTTGGTTTACATAGCTAATTGTTGCAGGTGTATCAGTTGCCATGAAATTAATCCTGTTGTAAAATCAGGTGTAGCCAAGAATTAAATTGTGCAAATAATCCGAACAGATGGGACAGATGGACACCAACAGGACCCAGCTCAGGGGGATTGTTTGCTGTTCCCCGAATTCAGAGGGGTCATAACGTGACGCTGAGACATGGCCAAAGCACTTCCCTGGGAGTCTCCCATCGCTGGGCCGGGGGCAGCAGGAGGTGGATGTGGATCGGGGCAGGTCGGGGCAGGTCGCGGCAGGCGCGGCTCTGGGCTCAGGACACGGGCAGGGTGCGGATGGGCGGCCCGGGAGGGGACAGCTCTGCCCCAAGAGCGCAGGGACCCGCGGCAGGCACACACCCGGCGCTCCGCAGGGCTCCCTGCCCAGCTCCCTGCTCCTTCCCAGCCTCCCGGGAACGCCCCAGGAGAAGGGAAGAGCCGGCGGCTCCGGGCTGCGGCAGCGGCGTGGGCTGGCCGGCTTCCCACGGGGATGCATGCTGTGTGTAATATAGAAACCGAGCCGCCTGCTCCAAGCACAACCACGCCGGCTGCTTTTTAAAGACAGGCTCGGCTCGGGTGGGAAGTGCTGCAGAACAAGCAGCGTTGATTCCCCCCACAGCCTCGCAGCCGAGGGAAGCTTTCAGTGGGGAGATTTCGGAGCTCATCCCGCTCCCGATCCAGCCCCGGGGACAGGGGGTGATGGCAAGGTCACCCTGGCACCTTTCAGCCGGGCTGAAATCGCTCCTGTAAATCCTCACAGGCAATCCTGCCTGGAAAGCCCTGGAAGCTGATCAGTGTTTAATCTCAGCCTGGCCCTGGGAGCCCTCGGTGGCCTCCCGGAGCCAAGCCTGGGCTGCAGCAGCCGGCACCTCACCTGCCTGGGCAGCACCTGGCAGGTCTGAGCCGTGCTGTGGTCACCTGGGAGAGCAGCAGGAGGACATCGAGGCACAAAGGAAGAGGTCAGTGTGCCAAAATAATTCAACCATATGGAGTATGTGAGTTCCTTCCTCAGTGCTGTTAGACTCTCAAACACCACAAGCACGGAATTTCACTCTTCTGAGTGCAAGGACATCCCGCCACCATCCTTCACAGCCACACACCCAGGGGGGCAAATAAAAATACCACAATGCAAACAACTCATGAGAAACCGATACCAGAGCCAGGGAGATCACAAATCTTTGGGATGAGGAGTCACTGCTGGCACAAGACACAGGTCACGTTTCAGCGTTAATTGTCCGTGGAGCGGCAGCAGGTCTGCGTGACAGGGATGAGGCCAAAACGAACTGCCATGGCTAATGCAAGTCTTCCTCTATTATAGTTTCTTTCTGTTTCTCTGCTACTCACAGGAACAGCGAGCTCAAAATAATGGCAGCAGCGTATGACTTTAAAAGGGCAAATTTTAAAAAGCCCAGAGCAGTCACTGGCATCAGTGAAAGCAAGGAACCCACTTAAAGCTTCCACCAAAGACCCCGAAAGTCACAAACCTGGAGAAGCAGCAGGATTTGAATCACGAAAAAGCCATTCTGGCAAAAAAGAGATGTGGAAAATGCATGGAAACGCGATATTTCTAGGTACAGGAAAGGAGGGAGAAATGGCACAGGAAAAGCAATGTCCAGCGTTGGTGACTGATGGGGACTTCTAAAGGAATCCATTAAATCCGTACAGCCAACAGCATTAATTGAAAAATAAGGCACTTTTTAAGCATGCTAGGAATAGAGAATTAGATATCTGCCAGATTCACTATGAGGTCCCATCAGTAAAGCTGGAAGCAAGTGCTGTGCTGAGGTGGGATGAAACAATCGCTGAAGAGGAGGAGAGGAACCCACAGATCAACCACGAGCACCCCGCTGTGCCAAAGCAGGGCCTTTCCCACCAACCCCTGAACAACCTCCATTTAAAACCCCCCAATGACCCCTTGAAGCTCCTCAGCAACAGAAATTTCAGTATTGCCAGACATCTGCCAAAATAAAGCATTTTCAGACCGACTGGTGGACCTCGGGAACTTTGTGTAGTCACAGTATTTGGGTAAAAGGCAGGAGCAGCAGGCAGCCCGGGGTCAGCTCCAGCTAGAACAGCAGGACAGGAATTTCAGGTAAATACGTGAACTGGAGACTAAAAATACAATTCCAATCAGCCGGTTGAGTTTCCTGGAATTAGATCTATTTAGGAGAGTTATTATCTATCTAAAGACGTTACTGTTGCCTCGACACAGTGTTTGCCCACATTTCTCCAGAGCACATAATATCCCGAGGATGGATCTCACAGCAGGAGTGACCAACTCCACACACAATAATTGGGTGTGNTGCAGGGTGAGACATGGGGCCAGGACAGAGGGCTCTGCCAGGGCCGGGAAAGGGTTTGGGATGAGCACGGAGCAGCTCTCGCCGAGGGCACCGGCACAAAGCCGGAGCGGGTGGTCCCTGAGCGTGCAGCGGGAGCACATCCCGGAGGAGCCAAAAAGGCGAGCTCACACCAAGGCTGCATCCGGATGGGCACCTGGGCAGCAGAGCCACGCCAGCCACATCGCCAGGGTGCCACAAAAACCGCACGGGGAGGAGCAGGAGCCCTGGGTGTGAGGGGCAGCGCCTCCGGCTCCTGAGGAGCACGCGTGGAGGTGACCCGGCCACTGCGGGCAAGGAGCGGGGAGTGACGAGTCACCTCTGCGACAATGACACGACAACATCCCCCCCCCGCCAGCCAAAACCAGNCGTTGGTGACTGATGGGGACTTCTAAAGGAATCCATTAAATCCGTACAGCCAACAGCATTAATTGAAAAATAAGGCACTTTTTAAGCATGCTAGGAATAGAGAATTAGATATCTGCCAGATTCACTATGAGGTCCCATCAGTAAAGCTGGAAGCAAGTGCTGTGCTGAGGTGGGATGAAACAATCGCTGAAGAGGAGGAGAGGAACCCACAGATCAACCACGAGCACCCCGCTGTGCCAAAGCAGGGCCTTTCCCACCAACCCCTGAACAACCTCCATTTAAAACCCCCCAATGACCCCTTGAAGCTCCTCAGCAACAGAAATTTCAGTATTGCCAGACATCTGCCAAAATAAAGCATTTTCAGACCGACTGGTGGACCTCGGGAACTTTGTGTAGTCACAGTATTTGGGTAAAAGGCAGGAGCAGCAGGCAGCCCGGGGTCAGCTCCAGCTAGAACAGCAGGACAGGAATTTCAGGTAAATACGTGAACTGGAGACTAAAAATACAATTCCAATCAGCCGGTTGAGTTTCCTGGAATTAGATCTATTTAGGAGAGTTATTATCTATCTAAAGACGTTACTGTTGCCTCGACACAGTGTTTGCCCACATTTCTCCAGAGCACATAATATCCCGAGGATGGATCTCACAGCAGGAGTGACCAACTCCACACACAATAATTGGGTGTGTGCTGAGACAGCCCCCGGCGTGGCTGCTGCCCAGGGTAGAAACAGCAGCCAAGCACCTTCCTCGGGGATTTTCGCCACTGCCCAGTCTCACCCCTGACTCCTTCTGGGGAGTTACATTAAATGTAGGTCTCTAACACAAAACCCCGCAGTAACTCACGGGTCGATGGCCCACATCACCTCAGGAGGCCCCAGTCCAACAGGCCACGGTTTTGTGTTGCAGGGTGAGACATGGGGCCAGGACAGAGGGCTCTGCCAGGGCCGGGAAAGGGTTTGGGATGAGCACGGAGCAGCTCTCGCCGAGGGCACCGGCACAAAGCCGGAGCGGGTGGTCCCTGAGCGTGCAGCGGGAGCACATCCCGGAGGAGCCAAAAAGGCGAGCTCACACCAAGGCTGCATCCGGATGGGCACCTGGGCAGCAGAGCCACGCCAGCCACATCGCCAGGGTGCCACAAAAACCGCACGGGGAGGAGCAGGAGCCCTGGGTGTGAGGGGCAGCGCCTCCGGCTCCTGAGGAGCACGCGTGGAGGTGACCCGGCCACTGCGGGCAAGGAGCGGGGAGTGACGAGTCA